>ML292195.1:24649-64517 GCA_005239495.1 Nicotiana undulata
TGGCCTATATTGTGAGGATGATATGATATGAGTGAGGCTGCGGGCCTATATTGTGTGTGAATTATGCCATGTTGTGGCTTATTATTGCGCTTGGGCTGTAGGAGCCCCTCCGGAGTCTGTAATACACCCCCAGTGAGCGCCGGGTACCGATCGAGTGATGCCCGCAGGGCTTATGATGAGTGATTGTGAGGTTGCCTGATGGGAAGAGTGATTGTGAGGTTGCCTGATAGGCAGAGTGATTGTGAGGTTGCCTGATGGGCTAATACTGAAAGATATTGTGATGAGAATTGATTATGGCCCGAGGGGCAGTTTTATGAAGATTTTTACTGAGTTTCAAACTATGATTTACTTCGTTTTCAAACTGGTTTTACTGAGAAATTTTATGGAGGTATACTGATATTGCGCTTGTTTTCAAGGGATTTCTGAAAACTGATTTCGAACTTATAATTGATGAATGTTACATGGTGACTTGGTGTTTTACTGGTTTTGTGGAATTGTGTATCTGTTCTGTGTATTTATATTACTCAGACTCTGATTTATTTTCATTACTACTGAGTTGGCGTACTCATAAAGACTCCCTGTGCCTCTGTGCACAGATCTAGGTACTAGCTCGCTGCAGTAGCTGACGCAGGTTCGATAGCAGCATTTACGAGATTTTCGAGGTAGCTGTCCAGCTTCCACAACTTCTCTATTTCCCTTCCTTATTTAATATTAGCATTTGATTCAGAGACATATATTATAGTTTTAGCAGAGTTAGATTTATTTATTCTTAGATGCTCATGACTTTGAATCCAGTTCTTGGGAGGTTGGTTAGACTGCTATGGGGACGCTAATACTTAATTATATTATTAGTGCTATGGTTGCATGCTTATTATTAAATTGTGAACTGTTATAATTGAACAAAAGCGTAGCAATGTGTTGGTTGGCTAGCCTAGTTCCACGATAGGCGCCATCACGGCCTGGTAGGATTTGGAGTCGTGATATAGAAGAAACATGATGCAAGTGTTGGTCCATCTTCATCACCGCCCCACAAAAAGCGCAAACAGCAAATTATAGATCCCTCAAATGCAGAGACTCAATCCAAGATTCCTCCTGCTGGCATATCTAAAATCAATCAAGCTGTTCTAAAACAGATGAAGTATCTTTGTTGAGGAATGATCTAAATTCATATATTTTTCCAACACCTCTCTAATTATTTGTGTATTGATTAGGTGATGGGCGAGTTCACGTCTCTAAGAACATTGATCAATGAAAACTTTAAAAAGCTTTCTGACCATATTAAAGGCAACCATCATACAGAAGGGGTATACCAGAGAAAGAAAAACACAGGAAGACGTGATGATGGTATTCAAATGTCATATGATGCCAACTTGCAAGATAATCCCAAAGACCAAACACAGAGTGATATAGATGTCGGCGAGAATGCAGAGGTTAAATTCTTTTTTTAACCTCTTTAGTATATGTTTATATAAATATATTCAGAATATATGTTGTAATTTAGTTTCTACTGTTATTCAGATTAATCATCTATACAACATCATACACATTATAAAATACAAGTATATACATATTACTTCAGTTAGATATAAGTGTTTAGGATTATATAAACACATATTTAAAAACATCTTTTATTATTATTCAATTTACTCATGTATATTGTAACATATATACTACAGTATAAATTTATATACATGCCATTTCAGTTTCAACTGCGTTTTAAGGGTTTTCAAAATGCATTTTCTATAACGACCTTCACTATTCTTTTAATTGAACCATGTATGCAGATGTATTTATTGTATTCTAAATGCACTGTATTTATACTTATTACTTTTGATCTTTGCATATTGTATGTAGACGTATTCATAAGTATTCAAACAATATTTATATGTATTTAAGCTTGGATTGTATGTTAAAGTCAGAAACATTATTTAGATGTATTTCACATTCAGAAACAATATACAATTTCACACCCAAACATGTTTTGTATTTAGATGTATTTAGACGTATTCAAAAACATGAATGAGTTATGTATTTAGAAATTTTATAATACACTCATATACATATGTATACATTAACAGAATATCGATGTTAATCCTGTTTGTGGTGAAGTAAGAGTGGAGGGGAATACTACATTTGAGGTGCCGCGTAGCATACCACCTATATGCCACGATGGTGTATCCAGAGAAGTACATGTATCAAAATTTTAGTTGGGCGACAAGTTTCTTCCAAGTCAAATTCCAGAAACTAGAATTGTGATACATCATGTAGCAAAAAATGTTGATTCAACGCCATTATCCTCTCATAGGAATCGGCGTCCAAGTCGATGGTATTCTTCGCCTTACGAGTCAAACTTCGACTCCGCCGGTTAGTAAATTATTAAACAAAATAATGTATTATAAAGTTATGTTCTATTTTCCCATGGTATCTATAATTAAACGTCTCTATTAATGACTTCAATGAACAATAGGTACCTCAGTAAAGTTGACTCCCATATTTGACAAAAAATACCCTTTTGAAGATGATTTAATATCGGAGCCACATCCTACATTAGTCATTCAGGAATACGAGGAATGAGTTCGTGATGGTCTTCTCGATAAACATGATCAAAAATATATATTTTACCCGGTATGTCTGATATGTATTTATAATTTAGAAAATAGATATAATGTTTTTTCCAATTCCTTGTAGAAGTGATTTGGAAGACCATTACAAGAAGAACAAGTCAACACTGCATATACCGTTGGATTTTGAAGTTGATCAAGTCACTTCAAAAAATTGGTTTTATCTTCTCTCGTTTGACAGTAAGCTATGGAATGAGAATGTAAGATATACCCCTTCCAAATTCAGTTTAATTCATTTTTTTCTGTTTGGTTTGTCTAATTGTATATTTCACAATTTGAGAACTCATGCATATTTTGTATGCATTTGTATTTATATAGTTGATGTGCTATGTAAACAGATGTTTTATATGAGTTCTGTTTGCTCTCTGTTGCTGATAATATACATCTGTTGTTGGGGTCAATTCAACGAGTTATGGGTATCTTGTGTATTTAACTCTATTCAGATTCATATTTATTTCACAATTTTCTCTAGCAATTTGTTAAAAGAAGTATGTATTCTTGATTAGTTTCTTAACTGTACGACTGATATAGAGCAGTATATTTCGTTATCAATATGTATTTAGTTTCCAGAATGTATTTAACTGTATTCACCATCAAATACATATATGTATTCAACATTATGTATCTTAACAGGTGATGCCAATTTATATTCAGTTTGTTTTCAGTATGCCAATTATGTATCAGTATGTATCTAACAGAATTATGTAGATTCAATTTGTTTTCAGTAGTTGATACTTCTATATTCGGTTTCTATATTCAGTTTGTTTTCCTTGATTTCATTCAATGTACTGACGCTATGTATTCAGTTTTATATATAGCATATTGATGTCATATTTTACTACTTGATAAAGAAGGGCAAGTACAACCAAACAACCAACTTCAAGTATACAACTGTTGATTGTATATTCAAGACAAGAATCGCTGAAATCTTTGACAGGTATGCTGATACAGATAGTAATGCAAATATAGCCAAAGAAGAGGATGTGGTATGTGAGTACATAAGGGGCTACAGATTGCTAGCTAATGTACAATGGCATACTGTTGACAATGTCTTGATACCAGTCAACTTGAAAGACAAACTTCATTGGATATTGGCAGTTGCCTCATTCAAGGAGAGATGTATCAAAGTGTATGACTCATACAGATCGACAGGTTATGATGCTTATGTGGCTTCTGAGACAGATAAGCTTGCTAAGATTGTACATCTGTATCTATCGATCATTGATTTTTATAGAGATAAGCAAGGCATATATTGGTCTCATGACTTAGCATACAGTGACAAGGCACAAACTGATCTCGTTGATGTGTCTGCCTCAACAAAAATCTGGGAGCATGTATGTATTCAATCCTCTTTCTTGTATCATTTATAAATCTAATAATATGAATTATTTTCATTGTTTCAATCTATATTTTCAGGGATTTTGGGTTGCATGTCGCGGTATACACAGAGTTTCTGAGCACTTTTGGTTTGGTTCCACAAACAACATTTGATGCCAATTTACTGTCAAAGATATGGTGCCCTCCTTTGGGACTATGTTATGTGGAAGATAGACACTGATTCCATAAGCGAGAACGAAGCACCCTCAAAGATTGTTAGGCAAATCACGGATTCAGATACGTCGGTGAAAATAATGTTAGAGTAGTTTTAGGTGAATGTAGTTTTGGATGGTAGTTTTATATGAATACTGTTTTTTGAATATTGTTTTGGTAAAGATGGTGTTCAATTAAGAAAAAATCATGTTTTCTTTTTAGTCACTGTATCCACAGTGTTTATATATGATCATTTCAAGTACTCGGTCGATGTTTCAATGTTATGTGCATCAGTATTCATCTGTATTCAACATGTTGTATTCGTATGTATTAAACATGTTGTATTTGTATGTATTCAGATGTATTCGTTTGGATTGTATATTCAAGTCAGAAACAGTATTCAACAGGTTGTATTCATATGTATTCAGCAAGTTGTATTCGTATGTATTTAACAGGTTGTATTCGTATGTATACAGATGTATTCGTTTTGATTGTATATTCAAGTCAAAAAAAAATATTTAGATGTATTTCACATTCAGAAACAATATACAATTTCACATCCAAACATGTTTTGTATTTATATGTATTCAAAAACATGAATGAGTTATGTATTGCTGAATGACATATGAAATCTTTTTATAATACACTCATATTCATATGTATACAACAGGTTGTATTCGTATGTATTCAGATGTATTCGAATATATTCATATTATTCATAAGTATTCAAATTTTTTCAGATGTTATTGTTTGTGTAAGACATTTTGTATTGATATGTATTCAACATATTGTAATTATGTATTCAGATTTAACATCATATGTTAAATATTCATATTTTTTCAAAATACAAATGCAATATGTATTCAACAGTTTACTAAATTACACCCTGCATAATGTATTCACACAATAATCTAATACACCAACTAACTATATCCAGAATGTATTCACGCAAAAATCCAAAATGTATTATTTCAAAATGTCACCAGAATCTATGACACATCGTTATAGCACTAATAAGTCAGAATGTGAACTAAGTCCTACGTGGACCATTTCTACAAGTACGCTTATTATGTCCTCCCTGCCCACATATGATACATGAATGTTGATTTTTCTTCTGCAACAATTCACTGAAAGGCTTATCGCGCTTTTTCTTTGGCCTTCCAGGAGGTATTTTCCATTTGGGCGGTAAGACAACTTCCTCTGATATATGTGCTGGTGTATTCCATTCATTTCAGTCCGGCAGCGGATAAACGAACACCTCGTATGTCATTACAACAGACTTTGGTTTGTAATAGTCAGAGCAATAATCTTCTGGCATTAGAAACTTGCTCTTCAAGACAGCCCAAGCGTGTGGGCATGGTAATTCGGTACTTGGAACCGCCCACAACTGCATTTTCTCTCTAAGTGGCACATGGTATAATGCTTTCCTTCATCGTTCACCGTATTCAAGTATTCAGTCGATGGTACCACCTACATTTAAACATAGACCTATAAGTTTTGAACATTTTTTTTAAAAATTATTTATATATCAAAGAATAGACATATTAATTACAATATAGATATATACAATTAAAATATAATTTAAATATACAGCAGTAAACTTTTATTTATCTTTCAGAATCATCATATATATTGAATTCAAACAAATATGTATTGAATACAAACATATATGTATATATAAAATACAAAGACATACAGTTGTATACAATGAAATACATTGAATACAGTGGAATACATTCTATATGTAGGCTGGAAGAATATTAAAGATGATGACATCTTAACTGATGAATACAGTGATATACAATAACTATCTGCTTATGAAATGCATATGGTTAGAAACAAAATCATTAAACTCAACTAACGATACAATGAGCATATGGACTGTATTTCGAATAGTAGAAATTGTATAAAAAATAAATACCCCTTGTACCAGGGCTAAATATAGGATACAATGACTTATATAAAAAAAACTTACAGTCATGTGTGTAGACATTGCCTCATTTAAAGTAAGCATCTCCTGGTATTTTTTTTTCAAGCGTTGTGTATGTCTGTGAAGCTTCTTTGCGATTGTTGCAATTCCACCGTCCAAACATATTCCTAACTTCTTCGAGGAAGTCGTATATTTGAAATTCCCTTGTTGACACAAGTGCGGCATTGATTGATTCAGCATTATTTGATGTCATGGTCCATCCCCTGTTAACAGGTTCATACAACCTAGACCACTTTTCGTATCTAGCTAACTCCAAGTATTCTTTCACCCTAATATCTACCTTCTCCACCTTCTCCATTAGACTGTCAAATTCATCCTGTGTGTATGCTTTTGCCATCGAGAAGTATATCTCGCTCAACTTTGAATGTCTCTTTTTGAATTTCTTATATA
Source organism: Nicotiana undulata (assembly GCA_005239495.1). Taxonomy (NCBI): domain Eukaryota; kingdom Viridiplantae; phylum Streptophyta; class Magnoliopsida; order Solanales; family Solanaceae; genus Nicotiana; species Nicotiana undulata. The sequence goes on from ML292195.1 coordinate 31,181, forward strand.
CGTTGTTCCATAGATTCCATATACAAGCAAAATATGGTACCGCTGGATACACTCTCGATACAGATTTGATGATACTCTCATTCCTATCTGAAATGATGCACATGTTTTCCCTCTCACCATATGCTTCCTTGAATTGCTCAAAGAACCACGACCAAGCAACATCGTTCTCTGAATCAATAACACCATATGCTAGTGGCAGTATATGACCAGTAAAGACAATTGCATACATATTATAAATATGTATTTCAATCTTTAATAGGCAGTATTAAAGATAAATTTTATTATAATCCCCATACTCTGCACCATCCAACGCGTTGGCCGAGACGAATGTCCCGGTGTAATACGATTTTAGGTGGCTTCCATCCACAACAACAATGGGTTTACAATGATCGAACCCCTTTATAAAGGCATACAAAGATATATACACATACACAGACTCATTTTTTTTGGCGCTTTTACCATTTTAATGTGCGAACCAAGATATGTCATATCTATTGTATATAAGTATCCTAGTAATTTATTGTATGAATCAACCGGTTCATCTCTAAAAAAATTCATTACCTTTTTTAGCCCGCCACGCCAACATGTAACTAACATCTACACCAAAATATGATTTCACATCATCAATTATATTCTTTGGGGTGTATTTACTCTTATGATTAGTAAGCGTGGACCTAATCATACCACCGATAAGACTGCTACTTGCTTGACGTTGCTCATACACCTTATCTTTCAACGGACATGTATGCTTATCATTGAACTCTCTCACTTTGAACATTCGTGATTTCTTAATGCTAGAAGCCTTAAACCTGCATTCACAATCCTCTGAAATACATACTAATGTATAACTGCAAATAATTTTTCCGCAATATATACGATGAGTATAAATAATTAACAATTCACTAATATACATGCGAATACATTGTTACATATATATACACACATTATTATAAAATACACATATATACATGTGAATAAGCCTGTAATTATATATATACATTTAAATATGTATAAATACATCTAAAAACAAACAACGAAAGCCACTGTAATATCTATTTTATCAGTAAAATACAGATGAATACATGTGTTCGAAATACATAGGTACACCAATGAAAGTCATGAAAAATACATCCAAACATATCTGAATACNATTCACTTTTTAAGACAAGTTCAGCAAGAATAATAACCAAAGCGATTAAATCTAACACCGCCCCAGACCTCTGGAGTCAACTGTCATGAGCATCAAAACAGTAAATACAACGTATAAAATGTGACTTTGCTACTAATGCAGGTCCAAAAGTACGAAAAGTCTATGAACTGGGAAAGGAAAGAAGGTAAGATGTGGACGCTGAGCAGCTACCTCGATCCTTGATCAACTCCAATGCACGTGAGAAGTTAACTAACGAGCTGGCCCGGTACCTAGATCTGCACACAGAGGTGCAGGGAGTAACGTGAGTACGCCAACTCAGTAAGTAACCAAAGTAACTAAGGACTTGAGTGCAGTGACGAACGTTTAAAAGTGATAATTTCATAAAAACATGTGCGAGTGAAAACGAATAGAGTAAATCAAAAGTCTATATTTTTCCAATTACTTTGCAAACTCAAGTTTCCCCCCATTTAAACTTGCATAAAACATTAACTCAGCGTTTATTAAAGAGACTCAGTGTAAAATGAGTGAAAAACAATAATCTCACAATTTATAGCCTCTCGGGCACAATATCACTCACAAATAGGGTCTCTCAGTCATTCGTGACTCCACTAGCACAGTCAAAGCTCACACTCAGCACTCTCACTCATCAGGTACCATGAATACACATAACTGCTGCGACGTGCAACCCGATCCAATATATATATATATATATATATATATATATATATATATATATATATATATATATATACGGCGTGCAACCCGATCCATATAACATACGCTGTAGCGTGCAGCCCGATCCATGTAACATACGCTGCGACGTACAGCCCGATCCATATAATAGTCGAATGCGCCCACTGGGGTGTACAGACTTCGGAGGGGCTCCTACAGCCCAAGCGCTATATTAATGCGGTGTGCAGCCCGATCCATATAATATATATTGTTGCGGCGTGCAGCCCGATCCATATAATATATATTGTTGCGGCGTGAAGCCCGATCCATATAATGTATATTGTTGAGGCGTGCAGCCCGATCCATTTAATGTATATATATTGATGCGGCGTGCAGCCCGATCCATAACTATCCTCACATACTCGGCTCTTGGCCTCACTCAGTCATCCTCACAAGCCACTCGGGCAACTCATCTCAACTCACGGGACTCAGCCCAAAATCCCTCTCAGAGTTTTAAAACAGTGAAAATAGCAACAAATAGTAAACATGACTGAGTTCACAAATTTTCTATCAAGATAGTGTAAGAATAGTGTAAAATACCCCTGAGGGTCTAAACAGGTCGGCACAGGGCCCCAAACATGGCATACATCCCATAAATAAGTATAAGTCTCTAAAATACAGGATATCATAAGGTTTCAAATCAAACACGCGGCTTAATAGTCGCTACCGGACGGACCATGTCACAATCCCTATCGGTGCACGCCCACACGCTCGTCACCTAGCATGTGCGTCACCTCATTAATCAAAAACAATACGAAATATCGGGGTTTCATACCCTCAGGTCAAGAGTTACAATAGTTACTTACCTCAAACCGGGCCGAAAACTACTCCGCGATGCTCTTTCCCCTCGAATCGGCTCCCAAATGCTCTGATTCTATCAAAATCAGATTAATAACATCAAAATATGCTAGGAAGACGAAACCCATTCGAAAATTATCACAATTGGGCATAAATCCCGAAATTGGCCAAACATGACCCCCGGGCCCATGTCTCGGAATTCAATAAAAGTCACAAAACCGTAATCCTTATCCTCCCACAATTCTATACATACCAAGAACATCGAAATTGGACCACAATTGCCCCTTCAATTACTCAATCAAAGTCTCCAATTATCCAAGCCCTAACCGCCAATTTACACACTGGTTTTTCCCTCAGTTTCACCCTATTTCAGTCCAAAAGTCACATAGAAACGAGTTTTAGGTTCAAATATCTTACCTCAACGAAGTCCTCTTGATTTCCTCCTTCAAAACCCTCTCCCAAAGGTTAATCCCGGATGAAAATATTGAAAAAATGGCTAAAAATCGTGAAGGCAGGTTTATATACCCTTCTGCCCAGTGGTCCCGCACCTGTGCCCACTTACGCGCACCTGCGGACCCGCACCTACGGTCCCAGGTGCGCACCTGCGGACGACACTCAAAAACCTAGCCTCTGCACTTGCGCTCAACTTTTCGCATCTGCGGCTTCGCAGGTGCGGTAAAAACCTCGCACCTGCGGAAATCCTTCAACCCAGCCAAACTCCGCACCTGCGCATGCTGGCCCGCACCTGCGGCTACCCTTCCGTAGGTGCGGCCACACTAGAAGCCTGGCACCAGCAGCTCCTTAGCTGCATTTTTTCAACTTTAAAGTCCCCGAGGGCTATCCAAAATCAACCCGGGCCCCTCGAGACCGCAACCAAAACACAAGCAAGTCATAAATGATTACCCAGACTTAGTCGAACCCTCCGAACACCCAAAATAACATCGAAACTCCAATTCAACCCATGATTCAAGCCTAAGATTCCTAAAACTTCCGAAAATCGCCAACGATGCCGAAACAGAGCAAAACACATCCGAATGACCTAAAAATTTGCATACACGTCCAATGACACTATGAACCTGCTCCAACCTCCGGAATTCCATTCCGACCCCGATAATCTATTTTCCACTGCCGACCGAAAATCACCAAAAACTAACTTTCGCCAATTCAAGCCTAATTCTACACCGGACATCAGAACCACATTCCGAACACACCCCTAAGTCCCAAATCACCTAACGAAGCTATCCGAGCTATAAAATCCACATTCCGAGGTCGTTTACCTATAAGTCAAATCCTGGTTGACTTTTCCAACTATTAAGCTCATTTAAGAGACTAAGTGTCTTAATTCTCACCACGACCACTCCGAACCCGAACCAACCGAACCAACATAACATAAATAGGTTAAATAACATATGACTAGCTGAAACAGAGAAAACGGGGCTAATCTCACGAAACGACTGGCCGGGTCGTTACATTCTCCCCCACTTAATCATATATCCGTCCTCGAACGTGCCCAGAGTTGTTCAAAAACCACCAAAAATTGCCATGTAACCTACCTTGCGCATACCCCCGGGATGATCTCACGGCACCCTATCCCATATAGGTCTGATAGCACAACATAACTGAAATTCCGCAATTCAACCAAGCCCATAAACCTTAGAACCACATTTCCACTTCCGAAACTATCTATAAAATCAGAGTCTCACATCTATACACTGAATAAGTTCGAACCAAATATATCAAACCATATCTGTATCCCCAGATGTAATCACATGATATACCACATAACTCGACCACTCGTAGCGATAACTTCTGATCACATCAGCTGCTCAAACAACCCAATATCGGTAATAAACCTCTTTTCAAACAGAGCCTCATTCCAACACTTCTGTATACTGCCAATGATGAATGAAACACACAGAAAGTCATAAGCATTCCTCATATCAACCAGTCATGGAGCTCCCTCTCCTTCGGCAAGGACCATAATAAATTTCTAAGTCGGATCCCGATATTATCCTTCCAACATGCAAAAATCGAATCTGATAATGACCTCATCTCATCCAACACGACTGCTCTAGTGACATGACACATGGATACAATCTAAAGCCACAACCCGTGTGACCCGCACACCAATAAGCAACAGTCCAAGTGTAATCAAATCATGGAAAAAGGTCTCAAACGAGAGAGCTGAACCGCAAGCTTACCAGTACCACCACAACACGATACTAAGAAATCATCACACACTGTAGTACCAAAACACACGAATCTAACCCGAATGATCATACCTCCACATAACTTTGTTGCAATGCGCGATCCTATCCAAACACTGGTCCACATGAAACACCTCAAGTCACTATGCTCAAAATCAACAACCATGCACAATTTGATGTCTAGTACCACAAGTGAATCACCATAACCACGGAGAAGTAAATGACGCAATGCCATGCCAGCCAAAAGAACATATCCAATGTGCAATCAATCATGCAACACCAAAATACTCATCTCACCCAAATTCCTCTATGAAGCGCAAATAAAACCGCACCATATGTGCATATAACCATCAATAACAACTCCTCGCAACACAGAAGGGTAAATCATAGATCACTCCAGAAAATGAATTAGCTCAACGACAATCGAGTGGCACACCCCTCAACAATAGCAATTCGGAGTCAACAATTCCGACCCGGTGCAGAACACACATCCATACTAGGCCTACCAATGGGCCCTAAATCAACTCTGGTCAGCCACAATATATAAATAACTCTTTGAAGGTTCATAATGACTGAATCATAGCACATACTACTCTCTGACTAACCTTAGCTATTTTCTCACAGTCCACAACCACAAAACCATCTAATCACGAAAACTCTCAGTTCTCCCACATCAAGCATACGAATCACCATATCCGATCCCAGCTACACTGCTCGAATATATAACACGGCTCTAATACTCAATCATTCCACGAGGGATACTCCTAAAATTCTTCTGTGCCACCAAACAAACTTGAATATCAGCAGTCGATCCAACAAAAGAGCACTGAAATACCAATGAAGTACCCTTAACTCAAACACATTGCCGTTTCTGAAATGTATACCCTCATCAAGCCATACCAATTAGTGATATCATTTACCTAGTCGTCTGAATTGCCAATGTTGCCTAAGAATTTCTGACCTTCCTTCCAGCACTGAACCATGACCTCACATATGAAAAATCTCAACTTTACACAACATATCGCATACGCCATGCCATCCTATGATAAATATGAGAACTTCGTAATCCCTTCCGAGCCACAAGCAACTACGAGCCCAACTATCGCAGAACTTTACATTTGATCCCATCTAGAAGCAAAGTCACTATACATCACATGCTCCTCATGCCAGTAGGAAATATACATCTCTAACCGTGGTACAAACCATCAAGAACTCTCCGAATCCTATTTGTACAACACCAAACCGACATGACTGAATCCTTCTAACTCAACCAAGCTTCGCATGCCACCAAGACTCGAGAGCATTGCCAAGAAACACCTGTAGAAACTCATTACCTCATAAGCACCCAAAGGACTAATCATACCCTTTACCATGCCGATCCGACCTACTACCAAGATGTCTTATTAATCCAAGTTCCTTCTGAATTACCTTCAAATTGATACCTCTCCTTGCCATAATATCGGAATTCTTAACCCAGATTCACCACACGAGACCAAAGCATAACACCATACCGTCTAAGGCTCGTAAGCCGCTGAATATTCTCTCAAATATCCCCAAAAGTACACATTCAGAATACTTACCCTGGAGAGACTTCCTGCGAATCTAAAGCCATTACCTTCCTTTTTCCTGATACTAGTATGTCGAATCCATGATAATGTAGAAATTTCACAAGTCTTGACACCCCCCAACATACGTCTCAGTTCTAGCCAGACACACACCTTGAAGATCCTCAATTGTTACATATAACCTTGAATCCATCAGAACCATTCTCGAGAGTCATCCACTCTACGTAAACCCCAATTACACTTATCAAACAGACCAAACGACCTGGCCCCATTTGCACACCAACATACTAGGAAGTAATCCACACACTTGAAGCAACAAGCAAATTCATACACTGCACACACTACACCTTTTACAATTAAAACTCCATCATTCAATAAACCCATCTACCCATAGAGTACATTACAACCTGTATCGAAGAATTTTCATTACTCGATTCATTCCCAGACTCCACCTCTGCAGGTCATAACTGATTCACCAATATACCTCGAACTGAAACCAATACAACACATAATCGTGCAATAAACTTATCATTAACAGACTCCCCCACTTGGCTCAAAGCCAAAGATCAAGACAACAATAACTCACAATGCTCATACACGATCACTGCCACCATGCTGCTGTGAGATTCAACTAAACCCTTCACGAGCTTTTATGAAAAAAACCATCTAATATCTCAAATCGTATGCAAATCTTGCATTCACCATTGAAAAGGATCATGCCAACCTACACAAGCGATCTGAACTCAAATTACAACATATATCATTTATTGGAAAAGAGAACTTGCTACAAAACCACATAAAGGTCACACAACCTCAGAACATTCCGCGGGAGATAACCCCGCCTGCTTAACCTCATACTGATAACTCCCTATACCCTTCCTAAAATCATGTCTATCACGCAATCACTTTACCCTTCTGCATTTAGACACCACCAACGCCTACCCTCGAGGCATCACAATACTCTGCATAAGAACCTGAAGCTGATGGAAGAACTAACACTGGAGCTGTGGTCCAAGAAATCTTGAGCTTCTGGAAGCTCTACCCACGCTCTTCTGACCACCTGAATACCCTCACTGGACACCACGTGCCCCAAGAATGCTACTAAACAGAGCCAAAAATTCACACTTGGAGAACTTTGCATAAAACTTCTCCTCCATCAATCTCTATAATACCCTCCTCAATGCTGAGTATGCTCCTCCTGGCTACGTGAGTACGCCAGGATGCTATCAATGAATACCATAATGAAGAAGTATAAATACAGCTGGAATACCCTGTTACTCAAACACATGAACGCTACTGGGGCATTGGTCGTCCCAAAATACATCACCAGGAACTCAGAACCAACAGGAAAATCCACTCCACTCCACAACTAAACTACACAAGAGGTCCTTCAATATACTCACAACTCGAGGCCATATTCTAACTCAAGACAGAAGTCAAATACTCAATGGTTCTTGCTACATCTCCCGCCCATTCATTTTGTCACAATCAAACAACCTGAACACATTTAACCATCAAATCACATTCACCATGTAGTCATCTAGTCACAAAGTCCCATCAATAAGGACACAAACGGACATATAAGTCCCCAAATACACGTACTCACACAAACAAAATCTCAGCACTCCAGCCACAGACAAAATCCGGCCACAAGTCCTCCAGACCGGCCCATTATCAATCTGCTAAAAATCATATCTCACCATGGAAGTCACAAGCCATCGATGTACAGCTGATACCGAGCGCTCACGTGCGCATTCAATTACATGAAAGGAATTTCAAGAGTTACGCTTTTGGCCGAATAAGTAGATACGCACGACAAGAATTCAAGAATGTGAGATTTTCCTAAGAGTTCTGCAGCCTCTCGAAGATAAGTACAGATGTCTCCGTACCGATCCGCAAGACTCTACAAAACCTGCTCATGACCGGTGAGTCCTATGTAACCTAGGATCTGATACCAACTTGTCACGACCTCAAATCAATAAGGGTCGTGATGGCGCCTATCGTGAAACTAGGCTAGCCCTCTAACACAATGAAATCAACATTTTTCCGTTTAATATATATCTAGTCTCATATTCTAATAAAGATTCACTTCTTAAGACAAGTTCAGAAAGAATCATAACCAAAGCGATAAAATCTAACACCGCCCCAGACCTCTGGAGTCAACTATCATGAGCATCTAAAACAGTAAATACAACGTATAAAATGTGACTTTGCTACTAATGCAGGTCCAAAAGTACGAAAAGTCTATGAACTGGGAAAGGAAAGAAGGTAAGTTGTGGACGTTGAGCAGCTACCTTGATCCTTTATCAACTCCAATGCACGTGAGAAGTCAACTAACGAGCTGGCCCCGTACCTGAATCTGCACACATAGGTACATGGAGTAACGTGAGTACGCCAACTCAGTAAGTAACCAAAGTAACTAACGACTTGAGTGCAGTGACGAGCATTTAAAAGTGATAATTTCATAAAAACATATGCCAGTGAAAACGAATAGAGTAAATGAAAAGTCTACATTTTTCCAATTACTTTGCAAACTCCAGTTTCCCCCCATTTAAACTTGCATAAAACATTAACTCAGCGTTTATTAAAGAGACTCAATGTAAAATGAGTGAAAAACAATAAGCTCACAATTTATAGCCTCTCGGGCACAATATCACTCACAAATAGGGTCTCTCAGTCACTCGTGACTCCACTAGCACAGTCAAAGCTCACACTCAGCACTCTCACTCATCAGGTACCATGAATACACATAACTGCTGCGGCGTGCAGCCCGATCCAATACATACATACATACATACATACATACATATATATACATACATATATATATATATATAAATATATATATATATATATATATATATATATATATATATATATATATACATACATACATATATATATATATTGTTGCAGCGTGCAACCCGATCCATATAACATACTCTGCAGCGTGCAGCCTGATCTATATAACATACGCTGCGGCGTGCATCCCGATCCATATAACATACGATGTGGCATGCAACCCGATCCATATAATAATCGACTGTGCCCACTGGGGTTGTACAGACTCCGGAGGGGCTCCTACATCCCAAGCGCTATATTGTTGCGGCGTGCAGCCCGATCCATATAATATATATTATTGCGGCGTGCAACCCGATCCATATAATGTATATATATTGTTGCGGCGTGCAACCCGATCCATAACTATCCTCACATACTCGGCTCTCGGCCTCATTCAATCATCCTCACAAGCTTCTCGGGCAACTCATCTCAACTCACGAGACTCAGCCTAAAATACCTCTCAAAGTTTTAAAACAGTGTGATAACAGTGAAAATAGCAACGAATAGTAAACATGACTGAGTTCACAAATTTTCTATCAAGATAGTGTGAGAATAGTGTAAAATACCCCTGAGGGTCTAAACAGGTCGGCACAAGGCCCCAACATGGCATACATTCCATAAATAAGTATAAGTCTCTAAAATACAGGATATCATAAGGTTTCAAATCAAACACGCGACTTAATAGTCGCTACGGGACGGACCATGTCACAATCCCTATCGGTGCACGCCCACACGCTCGTCACCTAGCATGTGTGTCACCTCATTAATAAAAAACAATATGAAATACCGGGGTTTCATACCCTCAGGTCAAGAGTTACAATCGTTACTTACCTCAAACCGGGCCGAAAACTACTCCGCGATGCTCTTTCCCCTCGAATCGGCTCCCAAATGCTCCGAGTCTATCAAAATCAGATTAATAACATCAAAATATGCTAGGAAGACGAAACCCATTCGAAAATTATCACAATTGGGCATAAAACCCGAAATTGGCCAAACATGACCCCGGGCCCATGTCTCGGAATTCAATAAAAGTCACAAAACTGGAATCCTTATCCTCTAACAATTCTATATATACCAAGAACATCGAAATCGGACCACAATTGCCCCTTCAATTACTCAATCAAAGTCTCCAATTATCCAAGCCCTAACCGCCAATTTACACACTGGTTTTTCCCTCAGTTTCACCCTATTTCAGTCCAAAAGTCACATATAAACGAGTTTTAGGTTCAAATATCTTACCTCAACGAAGTCCTCTTGATTTCCTCCTTCAAAACCCTCTCCCAAAGGTTAATCCCGGATGAAAATATTGAAAAAATGGCTAAAAATCGCGAAGGCAGGTTTATATACCCTTCTGCCCAGTGGTCCCGCACCTGCGGCCACTTACGCGCACCTGCTGTCCCAGGTGTGCACCTGCGGACGACACTCAAAAACCCAGCCTTCGCACCTGCGCTCAACTTTCCGCATCTGCGGCTTCGCATGTGCGGTAAAAATCTCGCACCTGCGGAAATCCTTCAACCCAGCCAAACTACGCACCTGCGCATGCTGGCCCGCACCTGCGGCTGCCCTTTCGCAGGTGCAGCCATACCAAAAGCCTGGCACCAGCAGCTCCTTAGCTGCATTTTTTCCAACTTTAAAGTCCCCGAGGGCTATCCAAAATCAACCCGAGCCCCTCGGGACCCCAACCAAAACACAAGCAAGTCATAAATGATTACCCAGACTTAGTCGAACCCTCGGAACACCCAAAATAACATCGAAACTCCAATTCAACCCATGATTCAAGCCTAAGATTCTTGAAACTTCCAAAAATCGCCAACGATGCCGAAACCGACCAAAACACATCAGAATGACCTGAAAATTTGCATACACGTCCAAAATGACACTACGAACCTGCTCCAACCTTCGAAATTTCATTTCGACCCCGATAGCCTATTTTTCACTACTGACCGGAAATCGCCAAAAACTAACTTTCGCCAATTCAAGCCTAATTCTACACCGGACATCAAAACCACATTCCGAACACACACCTAAGTCCCAAATCACCTAACCAAGCTATCCGAGCTATAAAATTCACATTCCGAGGTCGTTTACCTATAAGTCAACTCCCGGTTGACTTTTCCAACTAGTAAGCTCATTTAAGAGACTAAGTGTCTTAATTCTCACCACGACCACTCCGAACCCGAACCAACCGAACCAACATAACATAAATAGGTTAAATAACATATGACCAGCTGAAATAGAGGAAACAAGGCTAATCTCACGAAATGACAGGTCGGGTCGTTACAGGTTGTAATTATATATATACAATTAAATACGTATAAATACATCCAAGAACAACTAGTGAAAGTCACTGTAATAAATATTCATCAGTAAAATACATATGAATACATGTATTTGAAAGTCACATTAATAATTATTATATGTTTAATATTTGGAAGTGATGTAAATACACCCAAACAAATCTAAATACTCTAAATACAATTTAAATATTCTGCCATGGAAACAATATACAATTTCACACTCAATATACATAACCATACATTTGAATATAACATGATGTTTAACAAGTTGTAGTTAAGAACACTCAAACCTGATAGCATTAGATCTCAACCCAGAATTATAATCTTTCAGATATTGCGTAATGCTTCATCACCTATTTCAATGTAGCCTTATCCTTATATACTTGTCCATACATAACCTCTATTTGATTAGTTTTTGAAATAATCAAATCTGTGTCCAATTCGAACACCTCAATTGGTTTTCCTGAATTGAAAAACTCAATATCAAGTGTATTATCTGTATCAAAATTACACATTTGATTTGCTCATCAATTTGCACAATGTCGCCTTGAATTAAACTACCTCCAGCTACAACTTCTTTGTCAATTGTTGTTATGCACAAAGGATACATCCTGAATTCTCTGTTCACTTTTTTCAACTATACATACAGTCATACACCCTGTAACCCGTGTCGTTATGTATTTTCATTGTCGTGCAATTTCCATCTACTTTGTATTCGATTTTGATTGACTTTGAGCGCAAATCTATGTCGAGTTGTTTAGAAATTGAAGCAACCAAATCATTGTACGACGCATACTCCTTTATTAGTATCCCCTCAATCGAATGACGCAGTAATACAGTTAAACTTGCCATATGTAAAATCAAATTATACCGGTTTCTGTATATAATTGTATGAATCTTGAATTTTATTGGTTGAAAACAGAAACACCCACGAACGATATCAACAGAAAAGGGAAGGATTAGAAACTCGATGATGCTCTGTTTTGTTCTATTTATCGTCTGGGAAAAATCTTCAGCATATTCACGTCAAATACAGGTTAATGGTGATGTAATTGAGTTAGTTGAGTTATATTGGGAGTCTATTATGTTAATTGATTCACTTTCCGTTTTAAAAATAGATGAATAGCCATGAATTGCGTTATTTACGTTACTATATTCACAAATACATATCGTGAATACAGTCGAATACAATAATTATCTAGCTGTAATCCCCTATTTCACGCTGAGTTTTACTACTGTATTCATGAATAAAATAGCTTAAATACATCGAATACACTCTAAAAAACCTGAAGATGTACCTATAGGAAGTAATATAGTAAATGGTAGCTACAACAAACTAATAACCACTAAACAAAAGTGGTTTGTGAAAATTTCTCTTGAAAAATAGCCAGTGTTTGCAAAGTCATTGAAAAATAGCCACTATTTTGCCGCAACACGGAAAGTTCCAGCATAATATACTGGAGATCGGTGCACTTGTGTATGAACTTCCAGCATATTATGTTGGAACTCCAACACGCGAAAAGTTCCAGCATAATATACTGGAGAATGGAGCACTTGTGTATGAACTTCTAGCATATTATGTTGGACCGATATATTATACTGGAACTCCAGTATTAGTTCTAGTATATTATACTGTAGTTCCAGTATATACTTGAGTTCCAGTATATTATGCTGGAGTATTTTCCGGATTTTGAACAGTGTTTGCGTACAGATTTATCTTTCCATGAAAAGTGGCTAAATTTTGATTACTTTTGAAACTATGGCTATTTTTGAATGGCCACTTGTAAATCTGATTATTTTTTAATTTCTCCCGAAATAAATAGCATAAACTAGCCAGTTTTCGGAGTAGTAATTGAAAAATAGCCAGCATTTGCAAAGTATAATCACTATTTTATGCGGAGATAAAATCTGGACAAAAATACCTACCTGAAACACGGAAAGTTCTATGCTGGATTATGAAGCTTCTCTGTATAAACTTCAATGTTTATGTTGGAACTACAACACATTATGGTGGAAGCTCATATGTAAAAAACTTGAATTCCAGTATATTATACTAGAATTTTTTCGATTTTTGAAAGGTGTTTTTGTTCAAATTTTATTTTTACATGAAAAAGTGATCAAATTTCGATAACTTTTGAAATATGTGACTAATTTTCAGTTAACATTTGTAAAATGGGCTATTACTGATCCCCCCCCCCCCCCCCCCCCCCCCCCCTTCACGTTGTTAAATAAGGTGCGGATTGTTGTATATTTCTAAACCATTTTTTAAGTTTTGTATGTCTATGTATGTAAAATCTGAATTTGAAGGTCCACGTGTATCCACGGCTTATATGCTAATTCACTTATGATTGATATTAAACAAGACATTACTTGTGAACCTTTATGATTGACTGATATACTCACAAACGCTTAAATGAATTTTGTATACAATAAATGTGTTCATTCTTGACCGTTTAAACTTTTACTCGGGGTGGTCACACAATTTCATATAATACTGTAGAGATCTCAAGTTCGAGTTTAACCACCATTGATCAGCAAATATATACATGAGATGCGATGATTACCATGCGCTCTCCAACAACCCAACTGCTTCTCATGCTGCTTTTAATCACAAGGATGAAGCTTATAGTGTTGGTGATACGGGAAAGCTCCAGCATTAGGTTTCATATTGTATAATCCATTCAGTTATTACATATTATTACTATGTAGTTGCTTCTCTTCCTCTAAGAGCCCACCAGGAAATTACAACATATATGTTGAGTAATATCTTAGAGACTTAGTGTGCTTTCCCTAACTAAAAACAGTTTTTGACCATCAGATATCATGTCTGTGTCCAGGATCTTGGATCTATCTTCTGAGACTACAACATTTGCTGATGAAACTCTTAATTGCGTCTTAGCTGTGTTAATGAGCTCATCAAGGCTTTGTGGTACCCATAGAACTACTCTTCTTTTCTCGTCTTTGAGATCCCTGGGGTCTGAAGCGAACACTGTGCATCTAACCCGCTGCCCTTCGTCTATCATGCAAATAAATATTGGTTAGCTCAGGTTATTGTTGAGAGAGAAGAAGAATAATTGCACCCACATTTAACACATAATGTCAGAGAACAGATCATACAAGCTAGAATTCCTTATCAAGGAGACGTTCAAATAGTGGATTAATGTTTTCCGTCCAATGCTCTCTGTCACCTAAATAGCCGAAAAAAGGCTATTGTTTGTTCAAATTTGGAGCTAGCAGCATCTTGGGTTCAAATATAAGAAAGCTATTTAATAGGAGTATGATTTTCTAAATTGATATACATACACCCATCATCTGAAGGCTTGTTATTAGTTTCGAGTTGCCAATCAAAACTGATCGATATATTCTTGCACCTCATTGAAATCTTCTTATTGCAAAACGCAACTCGAGGAATCTAATATCCATTTCAAAGAAACTAACTTAATTCTGGTAACTGGTACTCGAATTCTCTAATTCCGCTGTTCTGTTTTGGTGATCTATACACATTTTATCATACCTTTAGTCTGCTATGTTAGGAACTAATCTGATACTCTATGTTTAAAATGGTTTGATCTAGTAGATGTGTTTCTCAATGGTGCTCCATTGTTCATTGGTGTGGAAGTTCTTGAGAAAAGATTTATTGAAAAGGACTTCGTTTTGCCATAAAGTCTATATCGGCCTAATTCATCCCCCACCCTGTTCGGATTCATTTATTATAGAGAGAACATTTCAGATTTAATGTTACCTTGTTTTCCAAAGCTTGTAGAAAATTCTGACAGTTGACTACCCTGTGCATCTTCCAGTAGCTTAATAAGATTCTTGTTTCCACCTACTCGAGCTTCATCAAGTGGAGTTCTTCCCCACCTGCAAATACATACAATTTTGAGTTTTCAAGAGGCAGGTTATACTATAGTACTAGTCAAGGTAATATACATCATATCTAAAGAAAATGTCTTTGAAAGTCATGATACGATGAAGAAAAGTAAATTAAAAGGCTAAAATTAATTCATGCAAGTGTTGAGAGGTAATTTACAAAATAGAGCAGCGTTTATCACAGAACGCCTTGTAAAACCTTTCACTTGTAAGTCTCCTCGTCAGATGGCCATAAATGGCAGAGCAGGAACTCTAACAAGGGGATTCAAAAAGTTTAAGAATGAGACACCTAGGACTCAAACAACAACAACAACAACAACAATAACTACCCAGTATATTCCTACAAGTGGAGTATGGGGAGGGTAGGATGTACACAGCCTTACCCCTACCCTGGAAGGGTAGAGAGACTGTTTCCGAAATGACCCTCGGCTAGAGAAAGTGAAGGGAGCCCTGATAACAAGTGATAGCAAAGACAAATCGTTAGAAAACTAAATCAGATATAACAACAAAGAATATGAAAGAGATACCAATAACAAGCTATAACAAGATAGTCTATTCAGGCAAAGCGAAATACTGCTAGCAAAGGTAAGTAGTAACAGACCAGGACACGCGACTATAGCAAACTAAGGAAAAGAGGGAACCATACCAGCATCAATATCAACGAACTAGGGGAGACAAAGAGAAACGCACGACTACATACTAACCTACCACCCTAATCGTACACCTCCACACCCTTCTATCTAGGGCCATGGCCCTAGGTCAGCTCAAGTTGCGCCATGTCCCGCCTGATCATTTCACCCCAAGACTTCTTAGGTCTACCTCTGCCCTTCCTCTCACCTCCCAAGGCTAACCTCTCACGTCTCGTGACTGGGGCACCTGTGCTTCTCCTCTTAACATGCCCAAACCATCTCAACCTTGCCTCACGCATCTTAGCCTCCACAGGGGCCACTCCCACCTTGTCCCGATTAACTTCATTCCTAATTCTATCCAATCTAGTATGCCCACACATCCATCTCAACATCCTTATCTCCGCTACTTTCATTTGCTGGACATGAGACCTGTGACCTAAACTAATCTCTGAACCAATTTATACATAATTCTTTTTTTAATCTTATGTACAGTATAAATTTCTGACAAGGGATTCAATTGAACTCCTTCATGCAATGTAGCTCCGCACCTGGTGGCCATGAAAAAAGCTATAATTACATGAATATTTATGCATTTTAAAGGACACATTTACTTACAATAGCACAGTGCTCATACTCATTAAACTTGATCACATTTGAGTGCACGCAAGACTAAGATAAGAGAATAAACCTGATCTCTTCTCATACGACATAAGTGAATTAAATTCCTAGAAGTACCTGTCCACTGCAAAGACACTAGCCCCAGCTTCTAACAGTAACACTGAAATTGGAAACAGCCCTTCTGATGCAGCTAGGTGAAGTGGTGTTCGGAAGTCATAATTTTTGGAATTAGGATTGATGCCGCTGTCCAACAGTCTTCTCAAATAATCTAGATCTCTTTTCGCGACTGCCTCACAAAGGCAAGTCCCATCATTATCTATACCTAGTAGTGCCCCTGCTTCCATAAGCAATGAAGCCACATGATCATGGCCATTCTTAACCGCTTCAAGCAATGCAGTAGAGCCAAACTTATCTGTTTAGATAAGCTTTTTATGAGAATTTCTTTTGAGGAGAGAATTAAACATCAATAAAAATAAATTGAAGAGTTCTAGAGATGGACCAGGTAAACATGAAACACAAAAAAGAGGTTACCTCTAGCATTAATCTCCACTCCTCTTTGGATAAGGAAAACAATAATATCTCCATGTCCCTTGGATGCAGCTAGATGCTGTGTTTTACACCATACATGTAAGATTTCATCAGAAATCTCTAAAATGGTACTCATACTAACTTTTTGACAAAAGAATGAAACCGTATCAGCAACTTTAGATAAGCAGAGGAAAAGGTATCAACAAAGGTACCAAACTTCGTGTGGATTTATTATTAGCAACAGTTGAGAAGCATTTAGATTCAGCCTTATTTTGGGGCTGTTCTACATTATACAATTACCACGTCAACTAAGGCGGAGCTTGGATTTAAAGCTTATGGGTTCGGGATTCTAATTGTTTTAAGTTACTGGGTTCTAAATTAATAATTTTTTCATATTCAATGTATTTTTTAAGACAAATACAAGGTTCGAACTAAAGCTAATGGGTTCGGCCGAACCTGCTCCCGACAGCCTAGCTCCGCCCCTGCACGTCAAGTCATCAATTATTTCCTTAGTAGTAATGAAAATGTACATCTATATAGCGCTTGACAGCACATATAAAGTAAAAGTTGTGTTATATTTTGTCCATACAGATAGTGTGTGGGGTTAAAAAAAGGGTTTATAAAGATCCTGCGCTGCTCCATCCATTGATCAAGATTTTGGATTGGATGCTCCTGCGCTACTCCATCCATTGCTTAAGGTTTTGGATTGAATGCACAGATTCTTTCATAATACCAATCAACTATACTGATTACCTTATCAGAAATATTATCGATTTATATTAAGTTACACAATGACAGAGATACTTAACAATTAACAAAGGGTGATAATTTCCCACTAGACTTTGCAGAATGAACTTGAGTGGATAAACCAGCTTATTGACCAATTCTGAACTAGTTTCAAGTCAAGTGTATGTTGAAATTTATAGTAATTGGTTAAGATCAACTACTGTGAGTAGCAGGAATTCCTCCATGGCTCCATCTATCCCATTCAGAAGCCCCATTCTCTTTAGGATGTCCCAAATGGACAAGGCCTTTCCAATTTTCATTTCTGGTCATAGAAAGGTCATAAAAAATATATGACCCTAGATTCTAATGTTAAGTACCACATTGTTATTGTTGTGATTCCATATACTTGGACCACCAAGCAAAATAAGTACTCCATAACGTATTCTCAAGTTTATTGTCTTTACTTTCTTGTGTAGCATTGCCAGGTGGGAGTGGAAGTATTCGTGTTAGAAAAAAATACTGAAGTCTCTGCTCTGCTTCTCCCCACGCCCAGAATGGTTTTCGCCAATTATTTTGTATGTTGCTTTACTAAATGATGACTCATTAATAAGTAAATCAAGCATCTAGGATAATCATGATTGTACCTAAAAAATCTCGGGGTTTTGTGAAAAACAAAGGCCTGACATTTCTTCTTATAATACCTTAGAAATAGCAAAACTAGTGTATTTATCATATCTTTAGACTAACATATTTTTTGCAGAATTTAACTCTAATTTACATTTTCCACATCATTACCATGTCATAGTCTTGTATATATTCAGCTGAACGTGAAATCTTGCTTATTAAAGCTTATTTGAAAGGGGTCCAAATGGATCACAATGCACATTAAGATGCATATAGCCGACCAGAATTAGTTTGGCATTGAGATGCAATTGTTGTTGCTTATTATGGTGGTACGCAGTAAATGAGATATTAAGACACAAGTCCTCAACTCTGTGTAAATATTATGAAATTGTTGTTCTCAAAAAGCTTAAATGAAATCAAGGTAATATACTTATATTAGCTTTCAAAAATCTAAAATCAATGAAAGCTATATAAGACTAGTGAAAGACTAGTAAGAATCGAACCCCTACAGACAAAATTGGGTTAATCTGTTTTCTACCGGAAGAGTGTGACTGTGTTTCTACTAGAAGGATGTTACTGCAAACAGAAATTGAGAGCAAATTTATAACTATTTCTGCTGCTTAGCAACAAGCTACTTCTTCTCGTATCCAATAGCCTCAATTGAAAACAGAAACTTTACTCGCCTCTTTGAAGCAAGAAGTCAAAAAATGATATTTTTGAAAATATCCAAATATAAGAACAGCTGCCTACTTAAAGCAGCAATAAAATGAATAATGGAGTATAACCTTGATATACCTTTTCTATAAGTAACCTTGACATCGATATTTGGTAGCTTGTTATGACAGAAACAACTATAAATTATTATAGGAAAGTCCAAGCAAAGATATAATAAGTCCAAGCAAAGATATTTCTTTCTCAACACACTTTACAAAAGCTAGAAACAGATACCAGGGGTGATCTTCCATCATAATCAGTTCGGCTGGGGTCTGCTCCTGCACCAATTATACGACTTAGTCGATACAAATCTCCATCGTGAGCTGCACAGTTCAACCTCATCGTGAGCTCAGATTCATGTTTCGCAATATTCAGTGTTATGTCTGAATCCAATATCTTGCTTCGAAGGCTTGACTCTCTTCCCTGAGAAATTCCACATGCACATAAGATGAAAAACAACACTTCCTGTATTTGCGAAAATTTTAGAATCACTTGACATTTTTTTAAAAACTACCACCTTATCCAAACCCCTGGGTCCAGTTAGTTGCTTAATGTTTAAAATAGCATTTGAAAGAAATCAACAGAAATTTGGAAGACAATAAGAGATTAAAAATGAAAAGATATTGAACCTCAAGTAGATTATTGATGATCACACGCCCGTCAGAGAAGTATATCCCCAGAATCTCCACCAGAGCTTGTTTATCAATTCGTAGCAGTCTAGATAACTCATAAACTTGAACTGTATAAGGGACTGGGATGTTACAAAGAACAGAAATTTCACCAACAGAGTTGTAAGTGTGAAGATCCAGGAGAGATTCTTCAGTTTCATTTTCTTCTGGTTTTCTAACTTCTTCCTGTAAACAATACAAATTATGAACAAACAATCTACAATTTTTTTTTTTGGACAAGGAAAAGCTGTAACAAACTGTCTACAGTTGAGATCCTGTTCAGTTCTTTGACAACTCATGAAAGCCTTTGTGGAAACAACTCGAGTATAACTTACTAATTACATTGTTTTGAAAAATTACTTTTCATTTACATATCAATTCTGGAAGAAATTCTCTCTCTCTCTCTCTCTCTCTCTATATATATATATATATATATATATATATATATATATATATATATATATATATATATATATATATTCACCTATAAAGATGAGTGTGAACAGAAATGCAAAACGGATGTGATTTCATTATATCCTAGGAGACTACGCCAACCTTCTTTGTCTATCTCCATGTCTACCTTTCTTCCAATTTCTTTGCCTCGGAATTTTCCAACTTGTAAATATTCTATATTTTGAAATGCCAAAAATGAAGTACACAATCTTCCTCGAGTATCAAAGACAAAAAAAGGCCTACTTTTTACACTGAGACGAACTTTCTCAACATTACTGCAGATGACGATATTCAGGGTGTAGGGGAGGAGGGAACAGAAACTTCCATGCCAAAATTCTTCAGCTGTCCATTTCTTTGTTCTCCCTTTTCCTTCTTCTTGTATTCTCCTTTATTTTTTCCTTTGTTGGACTTTACTTCTGTAGCCATTGTGCCTATCCATGTAAATAAAGTGTATGTGCTTCTAAACTAAAGCTAATTGCTACAGCTACTGTTGCTTCCAATTTATTTCTCTGCCTAGGTTTAACAATCTTCCCTTAGCATATTGTTTAGTATGTATGACAATGGAATTCAAAAGATGGAAACCATACCACTTTACCATGACAGACAAAATACAGTTGATCTGCCATGCTACCCTGTTCCATAATCACTTCCCCTGGAAGGAAAAATTCTTCATGTACTTTGATTGCCTACAAAAAGAGAAGAATTGGTGAGACGCCCTTCACTACTACAGATTTTGCATTGTCGCTACTACTGCATATCAGCTTCAGATGTAGGATAATAGCAAACAACAGGACATCCTTATTGACGTCAACACGAATCATAAGAATTGGAGTACTCATTTGTTAAATAAGCACAAAATTCTTGAATACGGTAATATTTAAAGGAAGGAAGCAGCAGACAAGGTGACAAGTGAGGCTTGCTCAGTTGGTAAAAGCACCTCCATCCACGACTGTTAGGTCCTGGGTTCGAGTCAGGAGGGGAAGTGTGGAAACACTATAGATCCTCCTAATTTGGGAGGGGTTTGGCAAAAAAAAAAAGCAGCAGACAAGTGTCAAATCTTGAAACAAGCACACGATAGTTACAAATAGAAATCATATAAAGCCCTTAGGATAGCATAGCTTCCTTAAAGATGTACAATGAGTTCTGAAATAGGCGCCATTTTATTTTTAGTCACCTAGCTAAAGATTATTGTATCTTTGTTTCAATGTTAAAAGGAAATAACTATTCTACGATCACGATGAAATGTAGTTGATATAACATATTTCTTTTTGTCAGTGATATAAGATGAATTCTTTTGTGGGAAAAAACAGGAAACAACTTGATATAAGGAGAATGCATCAGTAATCCGGTGGAATAGTCGAGGTGTGCATGAGCTAGCATAGACAACCGTTATTTAAGGGGGGAGGGGGATGATGATGAATGCATCAGCAGATTGAAGAGTTCTTGGGATATAGGATCAATCTTATCCATTTGGAAAGACAAGATTGCTTCACATTAGAATAAGCTGTTTAATGGGAAGTAAGCAGAAAGAAAGTAGCATTTGTATCTGCATTTATTCCTCAAAGATGCAAGAATAAGCGAACCAGTGATACACTTTTGTAAAGAAATAAAAAAAGCAAATATTAAGCCCGTTTCCTTGTGGTTAAGTGAACGTACAATCTGTTTGATAAATTCATGCGAGCAACCTCTAAAAAGTGGGACTCCTCTGATGTAGGGCTCATACAACTTTTGTGAAATCTGCAAGAGGAACCCGTTACTGTGGCATACAACATCAAACATTCATGTTTATACTTATTACTGTTCCTTTCCCTGATCTTTCCTTTTTCTTTGGTCACAGGGAGCAAAGAACAGGAGATTGTAAAGACTAAAGAGATAAAAAAATTCTTGCATTACCTTAGCTCGAATTGAAGCAGGAATATCCTGAAGAACAGAAGACTCATTATACCGGCTCTCATACTGTAATCTGACATGATCTTTGATCTCTTTGCTTATGCGCTTCCCCAGCCTGTTTCTGTTCATATACTTTATAAGATCTGCCATTTTATCCCTGAACTTTTCAGTTTTGGATCCTTTTACAATTAATGCTGCCATATTACCAAGTAGGTAGGCACCAAGAATCATGTCAAAAGAGACATAAATCATTACAAATATCATTTCCTTTTTATTGACTGCATGAATTTCTCCATAACCTGCAGCATAAGAGAAAATAAATGCATTATGCCAGATACTGATTTTGAGAAAAGTAACCTTTCCAAATTCGTGCTGCTCTAAGAATAAAGTAGAATCACTTACCTATACGGCAATAACACCACAACCAGATAACTTCCCAGAAATGTATGCTTTAGCTTTTGATATAAAATGTTTAATGAAAGGAGACCTTTTTCAGTTCATCACAAATTCATAATACTTTTCTACTAATAATTATCTGAGATTACTTTCTAATGATTTCTTGTATTTTCAGCTCGGACAAGAGGTCTTCCATTATATCTTCCAGTATACATCTCGCAGACATAATTTTTATGGCAGAAGAGTACTTGCCTTTGCTGAGATGTTTCTAGCACTAGGACATGGTAGGAACAGCGTGATGTTAGAAATTCTAGAATCCACTCTCTTTCTACTCCAGTCTCTCAACTAATAGCACTACCACCACCTTGGAGCTGTATATAACAGAAACGCCGAGAGATCAGCTAAATATGTTAGGACATCATACAAAGGTGATGAGCCGAGTGCCAGAATATTCAAAGAGATAAAATCCTTGTAGTATCACTCAAAATTGCAACTTTCATATATTTAATTTTGTAGGTTATGGAGGAGCTAATAATTCAAAGTTCTAAGCAATTGAAGTACAACTATTTCCTGTTGCATCTGAATTTTCAATATCTCCAACTAAATGTGAATTTGATTCTGAAGAGAATTATTGAAGCATGGCTTCATGTGATTTATAGCCTCTGTATCAAGTAACTAATACCCTTAGCTAACAGAAATTACTACAATCATTTAAACCAAAAATTACTAATCTCAACTGTAATTCCTAATAAACTGAAAGTCACTAAATTTTACTGCATTATTCCCACATGACCTTTGCTAATTCTTATTTCTGCTTTTCCTAGTGGAAAACAATAAGCAAAGAAGTGATAAAAATTCAAAAGACACACTTGTGTTTAAGATGAATCTAAAAGATTTGTACGAAGATCCGAAGTAAAGAAGGGAGTAAAACATGAATGTCGTTTTAGACATTTGTATAAATGAATAGATGGAACTAGAATGATAAAATCAATAAGCTAATATAGTTTGAACTTTTGCAGTAAAAAGAAATAGCTTACCAACAGTTGCCATGGTGACAATGGCAAAGTACAAAGACGTGATATAGCGAGTCCAAAGATCAATGTCTCGGAAATGTGCATAACTATAGTCACCCATCTTCAGGCTTCCTATCCACGTGTAACCTTCCTCCCATGGAGGCAATGTAGTAGCCAGATAGTAAAAAATACAAGCAGCTGTGTGAGTGCAGTATACTTCGACAACTAATAACTTCACAATCCTTGTAAACAGATAATTTAGACGGATGTCTTTCTCCAGCTTTTCAAAAAACTCTGTCACTCTAAGAGCTCGGCTTAGCCTAATCCATAAGAGGTATCTAACTGGCTCCTTTCTTCCACAAGCCTGATCACAGAAAACAGCTTATCATTTTATAGCCATTTATGCCAATTTCTTTGCTATTATCAGCATTGGAAACTGACCAAATAGAGGGCATAACACTCTACAACTTATGCATACCAATAGCATATGTCAAGCTGCAAAGTTGTGCCCATCCACCATGGTTGGCAAAACCTTTTTTATTTTGTTTCTTAAAAAAGTTTCAAAGTCATAACAATCAACTAGATTCTAGTTGATAATCATCGAACAAAGGCTGGAAGTTGACTATCAGAGGCCAACGTCGAGAGGATTATAACACTTTATCAAAAAGAGAAAAAGATGACAACAAGAAGACTAACACACAAGTTCCTAAATGATTAGAGAGTTGCATACATTTAGTCGATACACAGTCCTCAAACTCCAAACTACCACTGCGACCAGTCCTGTGAGGAATGTTCTAGCCACCACAATTAAATTCTCAGTTTCCTAAATGGTAAATTATAATACAAAGGCAATACAAAGGAAGGAAATTGTTTTAAACAGACACTAGTCAGTCATCATCATTTGTCTTGGAAACAGAAAGAAACAAGGCTATAAGTTTATTCCATTTCAAAAAGGCAACAACAATAATGACTTGGCGTTTTCGAGGTGGAGTATCACAAATAAGGATATCTCTATTGAACTACGATAGTTAGGAAGCACATAGCTATACATACATACATATATATATATATATATATATATAAAACCTTATCTTTTCACTAGAGCAGCACATTGGTATTAAATTGCGAAAAACTTGAACAACACAGCCATAATATAAATCGATCTATCAAGTATGCCTCAATCCTGAATTAGTTGGGATCGGCCGTATGAATCCTCAAAAATAATCCGCTCTATTCAGGTCCTATTCTGAGATTCCTCATGGTTAAACATACCTTGTATATAGCATCCCATGGGAAGCAACCTAGGAAGTCCACCAGGAAACGAGATTTCAAGTACCTATACATAATCGGTGATTAAAAACAAGTGATTGAGAAAAAGTTGCATGAGTAGTACTACTAGGAATTGCGTAAATTAAAAAAGGGACAGACCGAAGGGCAATGAGTTTACGGTCGTAGACCATGCAGTAAGAATGAGCGTCTCGATACGCAACAAAAAAGAGAACGACGATGTCGATGAGGAAAGCAATTTGGCCGGCAATGTCCAGTAGGAACAGATTTTCGGGGAGTCCTCTGAAAAACCCAAACTCTAAGGGAGTGAAGAAGGAGGAGTAAATCGCCCATATCAGAATGAAGTGAGTCCACAACAGGTACCACCTGCATTAAAAATTCTCTTTATAGTAGTCAGTAAGTAATTGTTATCTTGGCGCCTCGGACAAGGTATAATTTCGGATGATATTGAAAATTATTAATAGCCGTTTGGCGAAGTTTCTAAAATTTTAAAAAATATTTTAAAGCAGTAATTAGAGTCCGTTTGAATTGACTTAAAAAAAGTAATTTTTAAGCAAAAATAACTTTTAAGCCAAAAAGAAATAAGTTGGGATTACCTAACTTCTTGCTTTTGGCTTGTTTTAAGCAATTTTAACTTATTTTAAACATTTTTTGATTTTGCCAAACACTCAAAACAACTAAAAAGAGCTTAAAAGTTGATTTGACTAGCTTAAAAACCAATCCAAACAGTAATTAGTGTTTGGTCAAGTTTTTGAAAACTACTTCTAAGTGTATTTTTCTCAAAAGTGTTTCTCAGAAAAGTACTTTTGGAGATAAGCTACTTTTTCCTGCTTCTCCAAAATTGTTTCTACTTTTCCTCAAAAACACTTTTTTTCCATCCAAAATATTTGTCAAACACCTCAATTTTATTTTTGGCCAAAAATGCTTTTTGGCAAAAAAAGAAGCACTTTTGGCCCAAAAAAAACTTGGCCAAACAGGCTATAAGGAAGTTGAAAAATTACAAAAACATATTCTTTTTATAAATGTAATGGTGTTTAACAGGTGGTTCGGGTCGGTCCGGATTGAGAAAAAAAGTGACTGACCAGTCACTAATCCGGCCCGGTGGTTTTTTCAATCCGGGCTTAACGGGTCCGGGTCCATTCGGGTAAAAACTTAACCAGAACGGTTACGGTCCAAGGAGCCGGGCCGGGCCGGGTTTTTTTGTATTTTATATAACTATCATAATTTATATTAATATAAAGTAAAAATATAAAACAAAAAAATCAATCTTATAAAAAACCAATCTTATATTTGAAATTTGAATATTTCATTAAGAATTTAAGATAATAGAATATAATGAAGATGGAACAAAATTGCACTTATAATTTGCAATTTTTTTTTTATATTTCAAAGTTACAAATTAAAGTTTACATTTAACAACTAAATTAACGAAAAAAGAGTAAAATCAAATTTTCATTGCATAATAAAAATACTTCAAATTAATCTAACAAACTAAAATATTAAGCATAAATAAGTCTAATAATTTTAGAATAACACAACTTGTCTCAAATCAACTTAAATACGAATTTCTGGAGGACGCTCAAGACAACTCATCATATGCCTCCTTTACAGCATGTGTCCACCCACTTTAGACCAAGATTTAAGACTCAACCACAGTTCATGCACTTTACTTTGTGAACTTCTTCATTTTCTTCTACCATCTCAAAGTGTTCCCAAACATATGAACGCACTCTAGAGTACATGGCATGATTTAACTTGAATTGAGAATTTAAGTTTGAGAACTGAGAGATGTGTGAAGAAATGAAGAAGATGGGGAAGTGTATTTATAGTTTTTTAAAGGGTTAAATTACTAATTACTAAATAAAAAAAATATCCAAAAAGGGCTATTCTTGCAAAATATCCGTTGGGCAACGACCAAATTTGAAGCTGACCGTTGCCAACGGTCAAATGCCTTAAAAAAATCAGAAAATAGCTGTTGAACCGGTCCGGTTAACCGGTTCAACAATGTTTTTGATTGACCGGGTTTGACCGATTCAGTTAACCGATTTTTTTATACGGACCAAACCCCCTAGCCTAGCCCACCCGTCCCCTACCGATTCGGGCCGGTCCGGATTACTACCGATCTGGACCGATACGGAAACGGGTCAACCCGACCCCGCTAAACATGTATTTATAAATGTCAAAATACAAATTTGGCCATTGCTTATTATAAATAGTTGGCAAACGGACTTTTGATCTTCTTTTTCTTTTTTTTGGAGTTCAAGTTTTCTGCGCTAGTTATTAAAAATCATTCACACAATTAGATATAAGATAAAAATGATAATTGAACTATGTTGAGGGGTCCTGGTCACGGAATAAGGATACACGATAAAAATTAGAGATTGTATTTATCCCATTTATGAATATAGTTGAAACGGATATAAATATTATTATTAGTTATCTCATTTTTATAGAAGGTGGAAAAGCTAATCTTATGGGATAACTCAACCTATAGGATATCCTAGTCTATCTCACAATTGAACAAAAGGACCCCTGAGAGTATGAAAAAATTATAGTGTCCAAGCTTCTTTTTGGCTTTCAAAGTTAAGATGTTTAGTTAAATTTTTAAAAGAAAAAATATGTTGTTGAGTAGAAGCGGGGTAGTTTTTTTAGAAGTAGCAAAAAATAACCAACCGCCAAAAACACTTTTTTAAAATACAATTTGGAGAAAAATACACTAAAGCATGTTTGGTCATCAAAAAAGTACTTTTTGAAAAATTTAAGGTGTTCGGTCAAAATGAAAAAGTACTTATGAGCAGCAGCAAGAAGTAATTTTTCTACTTTTGCACAGAAGCAACAAATTCTAGCTTCTTACCAAAAGTAGAAGCAGAAACAAAAAATAGCTTATTCAAGAAAAACTAACCGTACAATAAATTTATATTTTCCAAATTATCCATAGTTAATTTAATATTTTCCTTTTCTTTTTTCTTTTTATTTCTACTATACATTTCTTCTCATTTTTATTTTAACCATATATTTATTCTCTTTCTTCTATTTCTAAGAGTAGATTTAATTTATATGAAATGATGTATTTTGACATATTTAAATTATCATGTTAACATTAAGTAATACTAAACATCCAACTTGGAATAACTATATTTTATATTATTAGAATTTTAATTTAGATTTTTACTTTATGTTTTATATTTTAATTAAATTTTTTATAATAAATATTTAAACTAATTATTTTTTTAAATAAATAATACAAGTCGCAAATTGAACTTTTACTGTCCTTTTTCGTAATATGATACTTAAAGTGTTTTTAAAAAGATTTGTCAAAAACAATGAGCTTGCAAAAAGTACTATTCAAACGAATTAGCCAAACAAAAACTGAATTTTGCAAAAATTCTTTTCAAAAACTACTTCTGAACAAAAGTACTTTTCAAAATAATCATTTTTTGATAGTATGGCCAAATGGGCTCTTAGAAGCAGTACTCTTTAAAAGTTTGTTCAAACATCAATTGCCATTCAAAAATGATTTTCAAATGGAATTTTTACATTCTTATGCCACATAGAAAAACTTATTACCCTCAATGTTTAAGGTTTGATTTAATTACACTTAGTATACCAAATTATCAATTCTATACCATATTTAATTTAGGGGTATAATTAATGGGCAGTTTTTTACTCCTTAATTAAAAGTGTCCATATATCCCACGTTTCTCTCTCCCCCTAATTCCTAAGACCTGCGCCGTTTTTCCCCTCCCCTTTCTTCCTCTTCTCCATTCCTTCTTCTTCTCAAAAAATACAGAGATGAGACCCATTTTTTATAATCAGATTTTTCCCATTTTCTATAACTGTGTATTTGATTGTGCTTTTTCTTTTTGCGGGGTAAGATTTTATTTGAGAGTAAACTTCCTGATGCATCATGACTTGTACGGAAATCTGCAATTTGGAATATCAAAAACTCAAACCTATTGCGAAAAAACTACAGGGAGTGTTGATTATTGACTTGATTATTTCTCTGTTCAATTCCTTTAAGCTTTAAAATAAAAATCTTTGACATTGGATGGAAGTGATTAGGGAGGAAAGAAGCATAGAAGCTATCAAACTATCATTATCCCGGACTAAGTTGTTTCAATTCTTAAACTTAATATTTTTTTCAACATAGATTGTAGTTTAATTGTAGTATAAATGTAGTAATTTTGTAGATACCCTTAAAAACAATACAATTTTATACAATACTTAAACCGATTTGTAGTTTTTTGTAGAAATTTTGTAGATGAAGAGAAAATTTTGTAGTCAACATTTTTTTCAACATAGATTGTAGTATAAATGTAGTAATTTTGTAGATACTCTTAAAAATAATACAGTTTTATACAATACTTAAACTGATTTGTAATTTATTTGTAGTTTTTTCGTAGAAATTTTGTAGATGAAGAGAAAATTTTGTAGTCAATATTTTTTTTAAACATAGATTGTAGTTTAGTTGTAGTATAAATGTAGTAATTTTGTAGATACCCTTAAAAACAATATTGCTTTATACATACTTAAACTGATTTGTAGTTTATTTGTAGATAAATGTAGGAATTTTATAGATATTAACATAAAATCAGACTTTCATAGAATTTATTACATAACAATTTTAATCAGCTCCCCCTAATTCCTAAGACCAACACCGTTTTTCCCCTCCCCTTTCTTCCTCTTCTCCATTCCTTCTTCTTCTCTAAAAATACAGAGATGAGACCCATTTTTTATAATCAGATTTTTCCCATTCAATTGTAGCATGATTGGGATTTTGGACATGATTGCGTGTTGTTGCTGAGATATTGTTCTATATTTTTTCGTTTTTTTGATTTGTCGATTGAGAAAAAAAAGATGAAGAACAGAGTATCTACGGTTTGAGTTGATTTTGTTAAATATATGGTCGCCAATTTGATTTCTGGTGTGACGAAAAATCTCGAAGATTTGAATTCTACAATTTGATTTCAGTTTGTTGAAGTTGTTCGTAAATTATTATTTTTTTATTTGAATTGTAGTTTAAGAGAAAATTTCGCATATGAGATAAGCCTTTTCCGTTTCAAATTTGAATTTAATGTCGCTAAATCAATCACAAGATTCTCTTCCTGATTTTTAGCGCGTTATTATGGGAAGAATCTGCCCTCTTAAATACTAATTAACGAATGATATATAAATTGTAGGAAAAATGTGGACTAGGCGGGTAATTTACATACTATGCACATATTTGGTAATAAGATTTCATATATGGTATAGGAAGGAAAAAATTCCTTTTCAAATTAATTAGTTAAACAAAACTATTTTTTTATCAAAAGAACTCTTCTGAACACTTTCTGAGAAAATCAATTTTCAAAATAAGCTGATTTTGGCCAAACATGCTTTTAAAACCTTATATATATATATATATATATATATATATATATATAAAAGGACACACAGTGACTGACCAATTATCGGGATGAATAACAAATCCATAGCAGTGATCTCTACGTCCCCTGCTTGTACTGTCTCTCCCTTGATCTCCACCATTTCTAACACTAACATTATTGCTGTCAAGACTAGAGTAGTTCCTCAAAAGCTTGAAGCGATTCTTCCAATTTGACGCTAATTTCTTGGAGTTGGAATTAATTTCATCAAGATCTTCAACCTTAAATTCGTCATCTTCTGAATCTTCACCTCTTCTTTTTCCTCTATCCATTTTCACTGCTTTATTTCCAAATTGAAATTTTTTTGTTTAATGTATTGCAATCATGGGACTCATATCTTAATTCTGCCAAAAAACAGAAGCAAGAGTTCTTGTCTTATAGAGTCCAAATTAAAGTTGCTGGAGCAGGATACCTTTGGACATGATAAGGTGCTTAGATAATAGAATTGGAACTTGAACGAGGAATATATCTCTTTATGTCAACTCGAGAATAATTATAAATGAAGAGATAATTTGGAGACTGCAAGAATAATAAACATAGAATTTATGCTGCTACTTTATTGATTGATCTCCATTATTACAGTCTGAAGTTTTAGACTAGCAAACTTCACTCGTATTTCTTCGCCTGGATACGATTTTTCTTGAGCATATCACACTTCTTTCGACGTTTTCATTGTTCTATTGAATAGCTATTGATTTATTCTGTAATAGTCATCTGATACAATTTCCAATTGTGAGACTTCAATAAGAAGGACATGTATATACCTTTTTGGCGCTTATAATATAACAGCGGTCACGTTCTAACGTATAGTTCGACGATTTTTGTGTTGTCCACGTACGCCAAAGGTTTTAGATTCCCATTTTGTTTATTTCACTTTTCATTATTCGTTATGTCTTTGAATACAGCAAAATATGCTTATACCCTTTTTCTCCGTTGATGGATTTCAGATTGCATCAAAGAGCGTTGAGAGGTTGACAGAAATAAGAATAATGAAATGATTTTTCAATTTGTAATAGTTCTTTTATGTAAATACTATTCTTTTTTCCCTATTTTGATCCGAATTCATGTAAGACCCGTAAAAAAGAAAATATTTTATATTAAAATTTTTTCATTCTCAAGACTCAAACTGAAAACTCTGATTTAAGGCAGAGAGAACCGCAACCCTTGACGAACGGTGATCAAAGGATCCTAGATCATACAGCGATTCATTGCTTAATTTTGTTTTCTTTTCGCTCTTTCTTTTTATCACTTCTCGGTGATGTATACGACGTCATCAATATCTTCGCGTGACATAAGCCTTAACTTGTAGAATACTAGTATTAGTATCTATACGATGTGCGGATAATATTATGATCGTGCTATATTCTAATAAATTAAAAAGAATATATTATATGAATAACTATTGGCATAAACTTAAATATTATAACCTCATATATAGTCGGTGATACAAACAAATAAAAATACAACATGATTCAAAGTAAATATTCCTTTCCTTACAATTTACATAAAGTATTTTTCTTATTAGTCTATTCCAAAAGAATGTCACATTTAACTTTTAGATTTTTTATTTTACCCATTTTACCCGTAACGAGAAGGTCTTCCACTTATACAACTATTACGACCATACAAGGCTTTTAGGACCACAAATTTCAATTTTTTTTTTAAACTCCGTGCCAAAAAAATTATGTTTTAATTTTAAATTAAACATTATTATAACTATTATCCTAAATTGTCTTTCAATTCAATTTTTTTGTGGTCAAAACCTTATTAGTTAAAATAGAGTAGTTGGTTATATTTATAATCATATTCAGCTTAGCCACAAATGCACATTATTCCTTTAATATATATATATATAGAGAGAGAGATTGATTTGAACATTGAGTTTACTGATTGATGGAGAAGGTGCGCTATCACCAAATCAAATTATCCTTTATTAATCACCATACAAGTTGATGCTTCAATTCATATTTTCACTATTCTGTTATCACTACTAATATAATATGAATCTTAATTTCATATTTGTTATTGTAACGACCCGGTCTGTCGTTACGTAAAACCTGCATTATAACTGTTGTTAGTGGCTTAGTATATGTTGGTTATTCTATTATTAATGTGTTGGAGTTGATAGGTTTGAAATCGAAATGGTTAAATGAGAATTTAGTCACTTAGTCCTTAAGAACAACCTTAAAATGGGAAAAGTCAACTAAGAGTTGACTTATTGGTAAATGACCTCGGAATGCGTATTTTATGGTTCAGATAGCTTCGTTAGGTGATTTGGGACTTAGGAGTGTGTTCAGAATATTTTTAGGATGCCCGATGTAGAATTAGGCTTGAATTGGCGAAGTTAGTATTTTGGCGAATTCCGGTTGATAGGCAAGATTTTGATCCGAGGGTCGGAATGGGATTCCGAGAGTTGCTGTAGCTTCGTTAGGTCATTTTGGACTTGCCCGCAAAATTTCAGGTCATTCGGAGATGATTTGGTTGGGTTTTTGATCAAATGCGAGTTTCAGAAGTTTTTGGAAATCATAGGCTTGAATTGGATGAGAATTTAGTGTTTTAATGTTAGCTTTGGTGTTTCGAGAGTGCGACTAAGTTTGAATGATGTTATGGGATGTGTTAGTATAATTGGTTGGGGTCCCGAGGGGCTCGGGGTTGATTTCGGATGATTAACGGACTCATTTTAGACTTAGAGAAACTGCTGTTTTCTGGTGTCAGGGCAGCAGATTTTTACTCTCTGCGATCGCATAAAGGGAGTCGCGATCGCATAGAGCATTTTGAGAGGGGCCAAGATTTACACTCTGCGATCGCATAGGTGTGCCCGCGATCGCAAAGGTCGAGCAGGTAACAAGTGCGGTCGCGTGAGGAAGAGTGCGATCGCGTAGGGTTGTTATAGGCGCGTGGGGTCGCT
>MDKH01162832.1:0-13694 GCA_005239495.1 Nicotiana undulata
GGCCTAGCGGGTTCAACGTTAGGCGCAGTCACGGCCCAAAGGGTTGGAATTTGGGTCGTGACAGAATTCTTTTATAAACCCGTTAAAAAGTCTACCCTCGATGAAATAACCAAGGGCTTCGATAACATCAGCTCTTGAAAAACCTTAAAAGTTATCGAACAATTTAGTACAAACTTGTGCTAAGGCACTAAAAAACAAAGAGTTTCAATAACATTAGATCCCACTTACTTCGTGCTAAGGCATGAAAAAATCCTATATGTTTAAAAAAATTTAAGCCGAAAAGAGAAAAAGCCATACTTCTGAGGCCATATCGGCCCGATTCAAGAGCCTAAGGACCATTATATTTTTGAGTTTGAGAGTTCATCCTCGTTCAAATAAAACCCAAGGGGTTTATTACTTCGAGTTCAAGCAAGTACTCACTCGACTACAAAGACTATATTAGCATGATTTTGGCCATGAGGCTTAAGTTTCACAATTTCACAAGGCATGAAACGAATCGAAATGTTCAAAAGTAAAAAATTGAGATGAAATTCAAAAAAAAAAAAAGAAATATATATATATATATATATATATATATATATATATATATATATATATATGTGAACGAAGGTATTTACAGAGGAGCAACTAGGGGTCCTACACAAAAAGAAAGAAAAATACAAAGATCCTAGCTATTTTCAGGGGTAACTCCTTCCTCGAGGGCAGCTTCTTCCTCGGGTCCCTCATCATCCTCGGACCCACTATTGTTGCCTTCATCATCATCATTGTCGTAGTCAAAAGAGTCTAGTGCTCATTTTCCATTGCTATCTCTTCGGAAAGGTCGAAACTTCGGGCGTGGATCTCCTTGAGGGTCTCCTCTGAGATTGGCATTTTGCAAGCTCCGCAATCCAATGTGCTTGTGTTTAAGAAGTATCGGCATCCTCCCTCACTTGAGCTTGAGAATCTTCGGCATCAGCCCGATATATGGCCACTGCCTTATCAGCCTCGACCTTTGCTTTTTTGGCCTCATCTTGGGCCTTTGCAAGTTCAGAAGCCAACTGAGCCTCAAACTCTTCAATCTTCTTTGCCCGATCCAAGCACTATTTTGGTCCAAGAAAAGGATTAGTTTTGAAGATTGACAAAGGAACTCAGAAATGAACGAGGTCCATCACCGGCAGACATAGACACAAGAAGAGTCAAAGGGACGTGAGGTGCACATGCAGAAGATAACCGAAATATGGTAAAATAGAGGTATCTCCTGATGGAAAATATTGCAAAATTAATAAGGAGAAGGACTCCTTATTCACTAAGAACAAAATTTAAGATAAGGAAGGATTTAGGAGTTGAGATTAACTAGAACTCTTCCACCAAGGAAGAGTAGCACTAGAACTCTAGTTAATTCCTTATCTACTAATCCTATATATTGCAGATTTTTCTTATTGTACAGTTACGGACAAAAGCAAAAGTTAATAAAGAATTGAAAGCAAAATTAGAAAGGCAATTTCGCAAGCGGTTCGTATGAAATTTGAGTGTGCGAATCTGAAGCTACTTGAACCAGCTAGAAGAACAAGTTCCGACTATTGTCTTTTAGTCTAGTTTATTTGTAGTAGGTGGTTTTAACTTGTAGCTTTTTCATTTTTATCTAGAAGCATCATTAATAGGTACTATGTGTTTCAAGTTATAGCTAACTTGGAGTTTGTCGCAAATAGATAGAGGCTAGTTTGATACAAGGGATTAGATGTAATCCTAGGTTTACAAAATAGTTTTTGTAAATGCTCTTTTGTTTCACTGATTTAGTAATGAGTTTTGGGAAAATCCTAATGGGAAATAGGTCGTGGTTTTTTCACCTTTTGAACCAGGTGTTTTCCAAGTAAAAATTATGTGTGTTCTTTAATTTTTGTATTTATTATTCCGCAAACAGTAGGAGTTGGAACACATAGAAGAACCTGGTCCTTCTATAACAAGTGCACGCGAAAATCGGACACCGCGCAATCACCCCTCCCCCCCTCTTGTGTGGTATTGATATATAAAACATAAATTGGTATCAGTGTGGGTTATCCTTGAAGAGGCTAACACCTTAGAAAGAGATCAAGACGATTGCACCACCTGGGAACTGGGAAGGACAATCAACTACTAGGCCTCCACTCTTCAATGGCCAGTACTACTCCTGGTGGAAGAACATGATGAGAGGCCATATAATTGGAGAAGACTACGAGCTATGGGACATTGTTACTGATGGTCCCTTATCCACCATGAAGAAGAATGTGGAAGGAGAAGATGTGCCAAAGACAAGAGTTGACTGCACTGCTAAGGATTTGAGAGAGTGGGAAAAGAATGCCAAGGCCAAGAAGTGGCTCGTGTGTGGACTTTGTCCAGACAAGTACAACAGAATTCAAGGATGTACCACTGCTAAAGAAATTTGGGACACTTTGCAAGTGTATCATGAAGGAACGACTCAAGTGAAGAGGTCTAGAGGTACTCTACTATATTCTTATTATGAGTCGAATAACGATAGATTCCCAAGCCACTCAATGCTGGTAATAAACCTGTTATTACTATTCAAGAGATGTATACAAGGTTTACCACACTGACTAATGGACTGAAATCTCTTGGAAGGACTCTTCCTGAAGAAGACAAAGTTGAGAAGATTTTGACAAGGGTTCTGCCAGGTTCTTGGGAAAGCAAGATCACTGCAATTCAGGAATCTAAGAATATTGCAACTCTTAAACTGGATGAGCTGATTGGAAATCTCACTGCCTATGAACTTAGAAGGCAGGCCATGAAGATGGATGCGACCAAGAAGGAAAGGGAGTCTGTCACTCAGAATCACTGAAGGAGCTGATCTGGAGGAAGATGAAATGGCTATGATCACCAAGGATTTAAAGAAATACCTTATGAGAGGAAAAGGTTCCTCAAGAGGTGGAAATTACAACAAGACAAGGGTACCTGAAAAAACGACTAATGAGGGATGCTACAAGTGTGGGAAGATTGACCATCACATAAAGAACTGCCCTCAATGGGAAATTGAATGGAAGAAGGAAAGATCTGAACGAAGGAACCGTAAGAAGGAACAGGTTCATCCCAAGGAAGACAAAGGTTATGGTTGCTGCTTGGGGAGAAAGTTCAGATGAGGAATCAGATGATGAAGATGGAGATGAACAAGTACTTATGGAAATTGGAAAATTAGATGAGGAATCTCATGAGGAATCTGAGGTAATTATAATTCATCTCAAAGACAACATTAAGTTTTTATCTAGAGAAAAGCTCTCTAAATTACTGCTAGATTTTATTGATGAATCTGAGGTAATAAATAAGGAAAAAGAACAACTCTCTAAGGATTGTGTAATTTTAAAATCAAAGAGTAAGAACCTGGAACTCAGAGTCAGTAGACTATGAGTAAAAATACTGCTCTGAAGAACCAGGTTCATACATTTGAAGAAAATGTCCTAGAGTTAAAATATGAAAATCTAAAACTGAAACTATGAACCAGTAAGAAGATAGCTGACATCTCTCACTTACCTTAGAATAAAATGTAGTTAAACTAAAAGATGAGTTGTATAGGAAGGATGAACATGTAAGAGTGTTGAAGGAGGAACTAGGCAAGGTCAAGCATGAACTAGACAGAACTTGTAAATGGAACAGATCCTCCGATGCTTTGACATGGCAACATGAACATCATAGTAGAAATAGAAGAGGACTTGGCTTTGGGAATCAGCTGCCTAAGTGGGATCCTAAAAGAAAGTATCTCACTCTTCTTGAGAACAAAACTTGTACCCATTGTGGTAAGAGTGGTCACTATAAAAGTGAATGTAATGCAAAAGAAAAAGCTAGTCAAAAGAACAAAAGTTTTGTTCAAGGGAAGAATTGGTTGCCAAGTTGGGCTAAAAAGCATTTAATTCATCCTTTTGCTTATAGAAAGGGACTAGTTTGGGTTCCTAAGACTAACCCCTAATTTCCTTTTGTAGGTTCAAGTGAAGGGGATTAGCCAAATATGGTACATGGATTGTGGTTGCTCAAAGAAAATGGCTGGCAACAAGGACCAATTCCATTCACTTGAGGACCTCAAAGGTGGAAATGACTCATTTGCAAATGGAAAGAAAGGTGAAATCATTGGGGTTGGTAAGGTAGGTAAGAATGATACTCATTCCATTGAGAATGTCTACTTGATAGACGGCTTTAAATACATCCTAATCAGTGTGTAACAGCTGTGTGATAGAGGTAACTTGGTAGCATTCACCTCTACAAAATTGTTTGTGATAATCTTACCACTGACAAGATTGTTTTGCAGGGAAAAACAGTGAACAATATATATATTATAGATCTGTCCACACTTTCAAAAAATGAACTAACCTGCTTAAGTGTTTTGGACAATGATCCCCTCCTTTGGCATAAGAGACTTGGACATGCTAATCTAAGTCAACTCAACAAACTAGTCTCCAAGGACTTAGTGATAGGACCGCCTAACATTAAGTTCAAGGAAGACAAATTTTGTGAGGCTTGTGCAAGGGGGAAGCAGGTAAGATCCTCTTTTAAAAGCAAGAAAGTGGACAGTACCACCAGAATGATGGAACTGGTTCATATGGATCTTTGTGGTCTAATGAGAACATTAAGCAGGGGTGGTAAGAGATATGTGATGGTGCTTGTTGATGATTATTCTAGATTTACCTGGACATTGTTTCTAACATCTTGTTGATACCCAATTTTTCCTTATAATATTTTTCAAATGCATATATACCTTCAAGACTATGCATTAGCATTAATTGATATTTTTCCATAATTTCTACATTTCTTAGGGATTTTTAATTAATTTATCCCAGTATGTTATTTATATAAATAATTACAAATTGCATCACAATGACTTTATAATAGTTTCATGGCTTAATATTGCTATTTATATTTATATTAGGATTATACTACTGCACAAATAGCCACATTTACACTCTTTGGGTTACAATTACAATAACTTTGCAATTATGGCCCATGCATGCATTATTACAGTATTTTACTAGCAAATAACTCATTGTATTTTTTTAAATATTGAGCAATTATTTTAAAACATTTCTAAGCATGAAAATTATTTTTTATAATCCGTTAATTATTTTATAAAATATTTTTATCAATTGTTCGGGTATTTAACAAATAGCCTTTTATTTTTCAGACCTTACCTCTTCAAAAACCAACCCAACCCATCCCAAACCCCTTAAATCCTAATCTGGCTACCAGACCCAATAACCCATTTTCAATCGTGTCCATTGATCTTTTAGATCAACGGTCCACATTGACCCTTACCATATTAATCCTAACATAAGCCTTAACCCCTTTCATTCTCTCCCCCCGCTGTCATCGTCTCCCCTGATTTCTCCATTCTCTCTCAACCCAACCCTAACCCTAATCACCGTCACCAGCGAGTACCTCCCTCCTATGGTGTTTCTGTGCCTTCTCCGACCACCCCTGGTCTCTTATACTCCATGGCTCTTCGATTTCATGAGTCCTTGAGAAGATCTCAAGGAGCCAACCTATTCTGGTTTGAAACATGTTTACCGGCTTGTCTCAGGCCATTTTCGTTTTTAAGTAATGATTTCCTCCTTTTTTTTATTACGAATCCTTGGGTTCTTGATCGATTCTCTTCACCTCTCCTATTTTCTGAAAACCCCTAGTTCGATATTGTCGATTCATCTCAGATCTTTATAGATATGAGGTGATTCGAGTATTATTAAGTTTTTTCCTTTAAAAATTCCTTGTTCTAATTAACTATTTCGATTTTAATCACTCTTTCTAAAACTAGGGTTTTCACAAACTTTCTTCAAAAGATTTTCCTACTTTCAATGTTTAATATGTTCATCCTTTTTACGTATTTGACTAATTCATTACAAGAATGCTCGAACCCTAGATGTTTATAGTGGTTTTACTGATTTCTTCTTCTTTTGTTTATTATGTTGATTTCTGGGAATCAGTGGTACTAACTGCTTCTACTTAGGGATTCAAATGTTTTCCCTGTTAAATCCAGTATTCTTTGAGGATTTTTCCCTAATTGGTCTCTCTTAATGGTTTGAACCTGATTTTCTTGTTAAATCCTGTAATTATGTAAGGTTTTACTTAGTTGGTTTCTATTTAGAGAATCTGAATAAGACTTTCCTATAAAATCCATATTCGTTTAAGATTTTACTGATGGATTCCTTTTAATTGTCCTGTTAAAATCAGTGTGTGCTGAAATTTTATTTGTTTCCTTATTTGTGACATGTTTCCCTACTTTACTTGCATTAATTAATGAACAGAAGTTTGGGGATTTTTACTGACTCTTTATATGGCATGATTTTGGGTTCTTTGCCTTAATTAAACCTCATGTTGTGACCGTTAACTGATTACCCCCAAATAAAGGGGTCTATTCCGGACTCCCTCATGGAAATTGATTCTGTGATTATTTGATTGCTCTTAATTGATTGAATTATGGTTCTTTTACCTTATTTTGATTCACCCTTTAAGTGCTATTTATACACTCTTATTTTACCTCTCAAACACATGAACAGTAGTTCAAACACACACACACACATAAACTTTCTCTCATCTCTCTTTCTGCTACTTCTGCTCATTGCTTGTCTAGCCGGCTGAAAGCCAAGGCTAGATTGTGAAATTCTACCTACTTTACTTTCTGCATTTGCTTCCTTAACTAGTATGTTCCTATCTCAATGCCATTCTGAAACTCAAATCTATGTGCTCCTTGCTGCTTTGCTTCTATTAAGACCGTGTCTTTCTATACTATCATTACTACTATCTAATTAACTCTGTTTACTGTCTGATCAACATGTCTAGGTTTCACTCTTCTAGTTTGTCACTTTAGCCAGCATATTTACTTGAGTTCCTGTATACTTCCTTTAACCAGCATGCTCATTTTAGTATCTCAGACTCCTAACTTATCCGATTAACCCCAATTGGCATGGCTAATTCTATGTAGTAGACCCATGTCCTCAACATGACTATTCCTGCATTCTGTCTCTATGATTTACTCTCTATACCACTTTAGCTTCAAGTATGATTCTGAATCAGTAGTTTGTGTTCTAATGCTATGAATTTGGCTGCTGGTTGCCAATCAACCCCTGCTTGTCCCATGTACTTGTTGTTCAATATGCTCTCCCTCTTATCCTCCTTATGTGTTCATGTTTCAAGTGTCTTGTGTTCCCAACCTTTGCTCCCTTTTGTGTAACTGTTTGTGCATCCAGGACTAATTAACAAACTAAATTTGAATCTGGGAAATGTGATGCTTTTGTCACTATGTGGTTGTTTGCTGAACCTTCCTTTCTCTCAAAAGGATTTCAACATGTTTTTCACTCCTAATATGTCTTCC
This sequence comes from Nicotiana undulata, assembly GCA_005239495.1. Taxonomy (NCBI): domain Eukaryota; kingdom Viridiplantae; phylum Streptophyta; class Magnoliopsida; order Solanales; family Solanaceae; genus Nicotiana; species Nicotiana undulata. The sequence continues at coordinate 7,322 of MDKH01162832.1, forward strand.
TAAACTATTGCTACTCCTAAAGTATCTTCACTCCTAAATATTTTACCTCTATATTCTTTTCAAAAAGTCATCTCAACTATGTCAAGCACTCTCACTACTACTCTTAGATTATTTATGTTTTTCCCCTCCAGTGTGTGTACCGCCTAGGAATCCATGAGATTCCTCCAAACTCTGGCACACTGGGGCTGGACCTTCCACACTGCACATAACAATTTCTCTATTTAAAAGGATTTTTGTGTGATCATTGACCGAGGTCCCTGAGGCCCTTGGGAACTTTGTCGCATCAGGATACCCCATTGGACATTATGAGACTATGGCACCTTGAACTGTTTGAAGGTGTGGGTTCACTTTGGGCCTATTCAGGATCCTATACCATAACTTTTATTTATTATGTAATTAATTTATTTATGATTTGTAATAATAATCCTTGTAAGCAGATATTGGGGAAATTAGTATAAAAGGGAGAGATTCTTATATAATATTTTTGGGGAAACCGGGTTGAAATCATATTCCTAGGTTTATTATGTTTACTTGCATTAGAAATCATGCCTTAGGTTTGTTATGTTTACTTCCATTAGAAATCATGCCTTAGGTTTGTTATGTTTACTTGCATTTGAAATCATGCCTTAGGTTTATTATGTTTACTTGCTTTAGAAACCATGCCTTTAGGATTTTTTGGCATCCTAGAAAACATGTTATAGGAACATTGTGTCATTTGTTACAAAATTCTGCTTCTGCATAATCATGACCACCTAGAAATTTTGTTATTAAGTTACTACCATAATTCTACCTAACAAAACGTTTATTCTTTATGTGCATTAGAACCCTGCTTTAGGACTGTTATTGCATTCGCTTTAAAACCACACCTACGTCGTATAAATCAGTAACTATCCTGTCTATAAGAGTGTTTAAAAGAAAATCCCAACACTTAGATATCATGTTAGACGCATAAATGCGCATGAAATAAATTCTGTAACGTTCAGCACCTAGACCATCATGCTTATAGGACTTAATAAATTCAAACTGTCTGTTTTAAATTGATTTCTAGAATCGTGATTACATTTTAGACTGCATATTTATAGGGTATCTCCGATCCACGCCTAGGCAAGCCTGTAGGTAATTAAAAATCTTATAAAACTGTGAAACTATGCTTTGCTTATTTGTGAGATGCCCAGATTCAACAGATTCTAAAATACGTAGGCAAAACTGCTTAGGTTTCTAACGCTTCGCCTTAACACAATGCTGCATATTCTCTGCTTGTCATTCTCACCTAGATATCCTATTCTAGGACCTTTCTGAATCATCTTAAATCTTGATGTTTGAGACGTGCTAATTATCTATTTATTTGTGGAGGTAAACATGAGCCCTTTAATTGTTCTTTTACTTGACAATTCTATATGTTCTTTGTTGCCGCTTAGATTTTTCCCCTTTTAAATACCTTAGGAGAGTCTAGAACTTCCTAAATTAGGGGTCCTAAACACCTCCAAGGCCATAAGGAAGGGATGGGATGCACGCATAGAGTTCATTTAATTAAAACCGATTATATAACCGCTAAGGGGGCTGGGGGAGGGGTAATTGGGTAGTAAAATGATATGATGACCTGTGCGCTAATGCCACATGTAACCCCTCTAGTTGAGGAAGGTTTACCGGGTATTGTACAGATGTGATCCTGTAAGCTAATAAACTTAAGACTTCCTTTATTTTATACATATGTGTGCATAGACTACTTTATTTGTTAAATGACTAATTCACAAAATAAGTTTGGCCGGGACCCACCATTATGGACCTCAAGGGGCGCGTAACACCTTCCCCTCAAGGTAATTTCAAGCCCTACCCAATCTCTGGTAAACCAAATCGGTTTTTATGAGTTAATTACTCTAGGTGCCCTAACGCTCCTTAAATCCATTAGGTGGCGACTCTTCAACTTCCGTACCCCTTTCCCAAAAGGCAACGAGTTGTCTCAATGAATGTCAAAATCTCGACTTTCACTGTAAAGAGGAAAAAAAGGGGCGTGATAGCATGGCGACTCTGCTGGGGACTTTAGGATTTTACCATAACAAATTTGCTTTGTGGATTAGTCTAAACATGCATTACTTCGTTAATACCTGCACACCCTTTCCCTTTCCCTTTATGTGAACTTAACTGTTTATTTCCAAGTACTTATTTCCTCAATGCGAAACTGACTTGTTTCTTTTTTTTCCTTCCTAAACGTTTTTCAATTATAAATACTGTATTTAGTGCTTTTCTAACGTGCAAATACGTGACAACATGCTATTTACTGCTGCATAAATCATGCTCAACATCATACTCCACCCGTGCGTAAACAATCCTATAACAACGCTTGATGAGTGGTTGCGCTCTTCCAATATATCACCCTATAAATTCCGAATGGCTTATTTGCGGTAAAATTAGTCTCTCAGTGGTGCAATCGACGATTCCATGCATTTCCCCCTCAAGTTGTCCGCTTGCGGGTACAAGTCTAGACACCCATAGTAACTTTACTCCTATTATAGTTGTGCATTCATCATGGTCAAATCTAGTCGGATTAATATGTTGTCCACATAATAACCCTTTAAGACGAGCCTTATCCAAAGTCCACCGGGGTTTCCATAATCCCAACAGACACATCCACGTTCTGTGCATTAATTTGGAGAACTTAATGCCGATATGCTAATCATGAATGTATAAATAGTCGAATCAGGTGAGGGAAAAGGGCCTAACCTTCTTTGTTAGCAGAAAATAAGGCATGAGGTCCCCAGATTCGGCATGGTCATCAACATACCACCACTGCTACTAGACCGGTGGGAAGATCTTTCCTCAAGCGACAAGAAATATGTGGGAAAATACTTGGGCAATGTACCTTCCCTGCTAGACATTCAGCCAAACAATATGATGATCGAAGTTGTAACTCATTTTTGGGACAATGAGAGAGACGTGTTCCGTTTTGGGGATATAGAAATGACACCACTTCTGGAAGACATGGGGGGATTTTCTTGACTGCCTTGGGACAGCCCTGGGCTATTGGTACCGAACAACCGCAGTGGTAAGAGATTCCTAAAAATGATGGGTTGAAAGAAGAATGCTGACTTGGTGTGCTTGAAAAAGTCCTATATACCCTTCGAATATCTGTACGAGAAATACGGTCATAGAAAGTCTTACCCTACATTCCATGATGATTTTTCCATCACTTCTCTGAGTCACATCCACCGCAGAGTGTTCGTGTTCATTGTATATTTCTTGGGTCTGATCATCATCGATGAAAAGGGAAATAATCCACACTAGACTGGCCATGGTCGCCAAGACTTTAATGGAGGGAATTGAGGGACAGACATACACTATTGTTCCTATGATCATAACCGACATCTATCGGGCTCTGGATCGCTGTCAAAAAGGGTTCAAGCATTTCGAGGGTTGCAATCTGCTACTACAACTGTGGTTATTGGAGCATCTTCAACAGGGTTAGTATCGTCAGGAATTCCCGCGAAGGGCTTGGAACGATCATATTGCCTTCCATCACCCTAAGCGAATGACTTACATTCTGGACAAGTTTGCCCAACCGGAAAGTGCCAAAGAATAGGTAGAGTTCTTCAACAATTTGACCGAGGAGCAAGTACAGTGGATGTTTGAATGGTTCCCAACTGACGAGTTCATCATCAGGTCCAGGGACGCTCCTCACTTAGTGTTGATTGGATTAAGAGGGATACACCATATGTCCCCATCCGGGTTATAAGGCAAGCAGGCAAGAAGCAGTTCATACCGTGGGTTGCAAAGATGAGCCATTTCAGAGTAGACTTTCAGGACAACGACATCCCTTACAGATGCCAAGCTCAGCATATGTGGCATTGCAAGATCATTTTGGAGAAGAACACCATTGAGCCAAACATGTATCACGCCGGATGTGCACCCTTCTACCCGGCATGGTTAGAAGACAACCTAGATGGGATAGTGAAGCTAGGAATCGGTCGAGGAAATAGGATCATAGACGAAGATGCCGAGGCCCAAGTCAAATATAACAGACTGTGGAAGAGGGTTCATGACTCCGAGACTGAACATCGGGAGATACACGAGAAAAATATGAGGTTGATCAAGGAATGGAAGGAAATGGCTATCACCTCCAATAGAAGGTTAGAATATCAGGAGCAAGGTTTGGTGGAGCTGGAAGGGAAAATCATAAAGAGGATCGACAAGTGCCAGAATGCTGAAGGAAGCGAAGGAGGGCATTTAGCCAGAGCCTACCTACTGCTGGGTCTGCACGAGCTGGGGAACCTGGTTGATGGAGTTAGAAAGATTGAGTCTGGGGAAGGTCCTTCTGGGACCAAGTAGACTAGATTTATTTGCTTTCCTAAATGTAATAAGGCCAAGTGCCACTAGTGACTTATCTTTATTATCTTAGTGTTGTTTTAGGATTCGTCTATTTTATATTAATGAAATGAGGCATTTATTGGCATCTAAGTTCTCCAAATCAACTTGTCGCTAGTCCTACCTCGGGCACAACGAGGCTCCCAAATTAGGACACAAGTTTACCTTTCTACAAGATATGTTTAAATGCTGCAAATACTCTTTTCAGAATTCTTACTAACTTGACTACCGTTTGTTTTTATTTATTTATTTTGATTATTCCCATTCCCCAAAGGTTGGTTCGTGCATACTGGAAACATCAGCTTATCACACAAGATCCAGGGGCCCTAAACCTTCTCCTCCTCCTAGTCCACCAAAAGGCAAAGGAAAAGCAAAGATGGATGATTTGAACGGCACCATAAAGAAAAACAACACACATGTTGAACATGCAAAAGCTTCAGATGGTCGGGGTACTCAGGCCCCAAGCGATGTAGTTTCACGGCTTAAACAAAGAATACTGAAACTCCAGGGTGAGCTCGAGCATGTTCGAAATTTAGCGAACCTATCCTTCTCACTCAGTATCAAAGACGTCAATCATGCAAACACCCTAAACTGTGCACCGCCTCAGAACACACCCAACAAGCGCCCACATAATCCTCCTGCACCTCACCATTATACAAACCCACCACAAAATCAAACTATCCCACCACAATACCAGCCAAACACCTACCACACTCCACAAAATACTCCACCAGTCATTCCTGAACCCCAGAATTCCACCAATGATCACCACTATACTCAAACTTCATGTCACCAAAACAACCCTATATATGTGGAGACCTTACCTCACTCCACTCAACCCATCTCCTATGCAACATAATCTATTGAGAAGGACATGCTCATAAAAAACATGGTCGAGGACCTCAAGAAGTTGACCAGTCGAGTCCAAGGCGTAAAAGGAGGCAAAGGGACAAAAGGTTTGAACTATGAATACCTTTGCATACAATCAGAAGTAGAACTGCTAGAGGGTTACAAACCTCAAAAGTTTGAGATGTTTGACGGTACAAGTAATCCCAGGGTTCATCTAAGGACCTATTATGACAAGCTTGTCGGGGTCGGAAAGGATGAAAACATCCGGATGAAGATTTTTATGAGGAGTCTTACGGAAGATGCCTTGTCCTGGTACATCAGCCAAGATCCTGAGAAATGGTCCAATTGGGTGAGTATGGCGTCTGAGTTTATGGACAGGTTCAGGTTCAACACAGAGAATGCACCAGACGTCTTCTACATTCAGAACCTTAAGAAGAAGCATACTGAGACTTTCCGCGAGTATGCTACTCGTTGGAGGTCAGAAGCAACCAAAGTCAGGTCGGCAATGGACGAGGAACAAATGAATAAGTTCTTCGTTAGAGAACAAGATCCGCAATACTATGTTGATGGTCATTGAAAACCATAAGTTCTCTGATATCATAAAATTCGGGAAAAGGATCAAAGAGGGCATCAAAAGTGGAATGGTAACAAACTTTGAGGCATTACAGGCCACTAATAAAGCATTGCAGTCAGCGGGTATATCTAAGAAGAAGGACGTGGGAGCAGTAATGGTTGCCCAAGGACCCAAAACTCCATTTGTATATCGAACCTACCCACTTGCATATAAAGCACCTCCACCCACCTATCAACCGTCACCTCCACCCACATATTAATTGTCACCTCCACCAACATATCAACCCTCATCTCCCATATATTCCCAACCAGCCACTACTTAGAAACACCTATAATTCCCAACCATCTCATTTTCAGTCACCTCTGAATCGTCAAAACTACCTCAGACCTCGACCTAGCTTCGACTGCAGACCACCCAAATAATACACTTCCATTGTTGAACCCATCGACCAGTTGTATGAAAGGTTAAAGGTTGCTGGTTACGTCACTCTCATCTCTATTGTGGCCGTTGAGAACTCATCCCAATAGGTGATGAGTGGTGATTTTAACACTCATTTTAGCCTTTTCTCATTAGATTTTGTATTGTTAAATG
>ML292198.1:0-28062 GCA_005239495.1 Nicotiana undulata
AACCTCTTAGACAGTTCGTGAGTATGTGACACCAGTTCAGGGATTTGTATATGGGTTTTATTTCCGAAAGTCCTATGTTGTATTTTGGTTATTTTGTTAAATTTCATTGTGGGCCATCGATGCCTTAGTCATCTTGTTCGTTTTAGTTGCTATTGAGATTTATTTAGTTCAAACGTTGGCTTGTCTAGCGGGTTCAACGTTAGACGCAATTATGGCCCGAAGGTGGGATTTCGGGTCGTGACACTTAGGAATCCAGATCGAGGAGTATGGAAAAGAGGCCTCCTCTCGCACCAACATACTCTGGTAAAAGGACTTTACGGTGAACAAATCGTCGCCACGCAAGCCCTATCTCCAAGAGTCATAGGATGGCTGGGGCCTGTCTTGCCCATATAGCAGTGTCAATAAATCTTGAAGCTCCGCAATCTCCCAATCTTGCATGTTCCTTCTAAATGAGAGGTCCCGTACTACCCCCTTCATGCTCCTTACGAATCTATTGGACCAACAATTCCTTCTGATTTGAAATTCAGAAAACGTGGGGGAAGGAGACCCTCAGAGGATCCTCTCCACACCACTTATGATTCCAAAAGTTGATTCTCCTTCCATCTCCCACCCTGTAAGTGATGTAAGTGATGTTGCCACCGAAGGATTCCCAATTCTTCATAATGCTCCTCCACATGCCACACCCGAAAGGTGATGTGATTGCCTTGGTCCTCCAACCCCCTCCCCTGGAATCGTACTTTTCTACTATGACCTCCCTCCATAGAGCATGCTCTTCAACCCCGAATCTCCACAACCACTTCCCCAACAAAGCTCTGTTGAATACTTTAAGATCTTTTACTCCAAGTCCACCCCACTTCTTTGGGGAAGTGATTGTCTGCCAATTCACTAGATGAAACTTTTTAGTTCCATCCGCCGCATCCCAAAGAAAATTCCTTTGAAGTCGCTCTAGTTTTTCTGTGATGCTCACAGGAGCTTGCAACAGGGACAAGTAATAGGTGGGCATACTCGATAAAGTGCTTTTAATGAGCACTTCCTTGCCGCCTTTTGACAAGTACCGTTTCTGCCAGTCTGCTAATCTCTTTTCAACCCTTTTGATCATTGGATTCCAAACCGTAGTATCCTTATGCGAAGCGCCCAATGGGAGACCCAGGTAAGTAGTGGGAAGGGAGCCCACCTTACATCTGAGAACATGAGACAAAGCATCAATGTTAGCAACCTCACCCACCGGGAAAATCTCACACTTGCCGAGGTTGATTTTGAGCCCTGATACTATCTGAAACCACTGCCGGACCTGCTTCAGGCAGGTCAGCTGATCCATATCGGCATCACAGAAAACCAGGGTGTCATCCGCAAAAAGCAAATGAGAGACTCTTCGGGCACCGGGCACCCCAATTGGAGCTGAGAATCCTCTTAAGAAGCCTCCGCCCGACGCACGATCCATCATTTTACTCAGAGCATCCATCACTAGGATGAATAGCATGGGGGATAGGGGGTCACCTTGCCTGAGACCCCTGGAGCTGCCAAAGAAACCACACGGGCTACCATTAACCAGGACAGAGAATCTGACGGAGGAAATGCAGAACTTGATCCATCCCCTCCATCTTGCCCCAAACCCCATCCGCATCATAATGAAATCCAGAAACTCCCAATTGACATGGTCGAAAGCCTTCTCAAGGTCCAACTTGCATAGTAAGCCGGGTTCTCTATTTTTCCTTCTGAAGTCTACAAGTTCATTTGCCACCAAAGCAGCATCCAGGATCTGCCTACCTTCCACAAACGCATTATGGGAGGACGAAATAGACACGTCAAGGACCTTCTTAAGTCTGTTGGAGAGCACTTTAGAAATAATCTTATAAATGCTCCCCACAAGACTAATAGGCTTGTAGTCTCTGATACAAGATGCACCTTCTTTCTTAGGCACAATAGTAATAAAAGAAGCATTGATACTTCTCTCAAAAACACCATTCACATGGAAGTATTCAATGGCTTCCATCAACTCCCCCTTGATGGTATCCCAACAGAGCTGGAAGAAGGCCAAGGACAAACCATCATGCCCGGGGGCCTTATCACCAGCGCAACTCGACACAGCCTCGTGCACCTCTTCCACCTCAAAAGCCCTTTCTAGCCACTCACTGTCTCCCTCCCCTATGTGGTTGAACTCTATTCCCCCCAAGGTCGGCCTCCAGCTTATTTCCTCTTTGTATAAGTTCTCATAAAACCCCACAATCGCCCCTTTTACCTCCTCCTCTCCCTCAACCCTCACCCCATCCACAACTAAGGACTCTATGAAGTTCCTCCTTCGATTTGCAACCGCCACCCTATGGAAAAACTTGGTATTTGAATCCCCCTCCTTTAACCATAGCGCCCTCGATTTTTGCCGCCAACTAGTCTCCTGAGCTATTGCTAACTCGACTATTTCCCTCTTAACCTCCCCCAATCTCGCTTTCTTAGCTTCATCTAACTCCCTCACCCCTTCCCCTCTCTCTAGTTCCCCCAATTCATGCATAAGCTCCCTCATTTTAACCTCTACCCTCCCAAAAACCTCTTTATTCCACCTGATAATATCTCCCTTGAGCAATTGAAGTTTCTTCGAAAGACGGAATGAAGGTGTCCCTGATACCCTGTAGCTTATCCACCATTCTTTCACCTTATCACCAAATCCTAGCACCTTTAACCACATGTTCTCGAAACGGAAGGGAGCACGCACCCCCCTCCCTCTGCATCCATCCAGCAAGATAGGCAAATGATTTGAAGTCAGTCTAGGTAAGGGAATCTGCAGCACATTCGGCACCAGCTCATCCCAGGAGGGCGATATCAGAAATCTATCAAGTCTAGATCTTGAGTTGGAATCCTCCGCCCTGGCCCAAGTAAACATTTCCCCTGACAGAGGAAGATCAATGAGAGAGTGATCATTGATGAAATCAGAAAACTCTTCCATGGCTCTCGAGATCAGCCTACACCCCAATCTCTCCTTCGGGAATCAATTAATGTTAAAGTCTCCCTCTAAAACCCATGGAATATCCCATTCCCCCATCATATTGGCGAGTTCCTCCCAAAATAACACCTTGGACCCTTCTCCTACCGGTCCGTACACTCCCCCAAATCCCGACTCCACCCCACTCACTCTATCTTTAACAAGAGCTGCTAAAGAGAAGACCCCCTTCTTAATCTCCTTTACCTCCAAGCTTCTATCATCCCACATTAGAAGAATGCCCCCGACACTTCCCACTGCTGGAATGCAGTCATATTTTACCCAACTACCTCCCCACACACTCCTCACAATCACGTCCGACACAACTTCCATTTTGGTATCCTGAAAGCAGACTAGGTTAGCACCCCACTCTCTAACTCCTACTTTAATGATGGCCCTTTTGTTTGGGTCATTCCCCCTCACATTCCAAGAAAGAATCTTTAACTTCCATAAGTAACAATATCCCCCTTTACCCCACCCCCTCTAACCGAGCACCCTTCCTCCCTGTCACACCCCCGGCCTCGTCTCTGGTACACCACTACATCCCCCAAATTATTATGCTTAACACCTTGACCCAACTCTCTCCCTGCACCCTCATAAAAAGATTGTTGCTCAATCTCCCTCAACAATTCTAACACCCTATCTTCCTTCCCTTCAAAAGTAACACCTAGAAACTTCCCAAAGTTTAATAGTTTATCCTCCATCCAAAAAGACATCCGCTCCTCCAATCTGTGCTGAAATTGGACAGGCGTCTTCTATATGAACCCTTCCCTTGCTCCTACCAGAGGAATACATGACCATAGCATTGCTAGCAATAGGATCTTTAGGTGCCGAAAGGATCTCACCCTTTCCTTGAGGGGCATCAACATCTGAAATTAGCACCCCGCTGTTGTAGGGATGACCAGAAGCACCAGAAGGGCAGCAGTAGGGAAGAGAGCATGGAACTCTTGGCGGCATACTAAGTGGAGATACTGGTCCGGCACTAACATCAATAGGGGCATACTCAACAGTCTTCCCCGAAGAAGAAGAAGAGGCTTGAAGTGTAACCTCAGCACAGCTAAGCCTAGGGACAGAGGAGAGGGCGATGGAGCAGGGTCCATCAGAGGCGGGTGGCCGTGGAATAACAGCACCCTCTTTAGCCGGTGCTTCCCCTGAAGCAGTGGCCAACGAAGAGTGGTGCAGGTCACTAGAGCTCGGTGAAGAAGTGCCACTGTGTGAAGCACCATTGGCAGAAGAAGAAGGAGGAACGACTGTTCCCGTATGCTTAGGAGCCTTATCAGACGCAACTTGGAATAATCTGGGCCCCTTAGGATCAATTCTAATAGAATTGGGAAAAGCTGCTGGACCCATGTGAGAAGGCCCAGGCCTATGCTTGGTGAGAACTTGCCCGCCCCTGTGATAAGTAGAAGATGACCGACCCATTCTGCCTTTCCCGCCCGCATCACTAGCCCATTCACGTCTATTTCTCCTGTTGAAATTTTGACTTCTTCTCCCAAAATCAAATCTCCTGTCTCTCCTCGACCTAACATCAGAATCCGGCTTAGTCCACTGATCCGGTGAGCCCTCCCCTTCCCTCAGAGACTGATTTCCCCTCCCCTCCCTTCTATTTGGCCTTCCCTTTTCTTCCGCCACTAGGCGAAATTCAGGGCTCAACCAAACCCTATAACTCAAGTAGCCATCTTCCACCACAGTGGAGACAGGGATTCTGCCCCCTTTCCTCACCACAATCCTTACACGCGAGAGATCGTGTAAGCTGCAAGAGACATCAATAAAGCCCTCACATATTTCCCCAATCTTCTTGAATAGGTCAAGACACCAAAGATGCACCGGAAGACCCACCATNCTGTTGTAGGGATGACCAGAAGCACCAGAAGGGCAGCAGTAGGGAAGAGAGCATGGAACTCTTGGCGGCATACTAAGTGGAGATACTGGTCCGGCACTAACATCAATAGGGGCATACTCAACAGTCTTCCCCGAAGAAGAAGAAGAGGCTTGAAGTGTAACCTCAGCACAGCTAAGCCTAGGGACAGAGGAGAGGGCGATGGAGCAGGGTCCATCAGAGGCGGGTGGCCGTGGAATAACAGCACCCTCTTTAGCCGGTGCTTCCCCTGAAGCAGTGGCCAACGAAGAGTGGTGCAGGTCACTAGAGCTCGGTGAAGAAGTGCCACTGTGTGAAGCACCATTGGCAGAAGAAGAAGGAGGAACGACTGTTCCCGTATGCTTAGGAGCCTTATCAGACGCAACTTGGAATAATCTGGGCCCCTTAGGATCAATTCTAATAGAATTGAGAAAAGCTGCTGGACCCATGTGAGAAGGCCCAGGCCTATGCTTGGTGAGAACTTGCCCGCCCCTGTGATAAGTAGAAGATGACCGACCCATTCTGCCTTTCCCGCCCGCATCACTAGCCCATTCACGTCTATTTCTCCTGTTGAAATTTTGACTTCTTCTCCCAAAATCAAATCTCCTGTCTCTCCTCGACCTAACATCAGAATCCGGCTTAGTCCACTGATCCGGTGAGCCCTCCCCTTCCCTCAGAGACTGATTTCCCCTCCCCTCCCTTCTATTTGGCCTTCCCTTTTCTTCCGCCACTATCTCAGGCATAAAGATAGGGCGAAATTCAGGGCTCAACCAAACCCTATAACTCAAGTAGCCATCTTCCACCACAGTGGAGACAGGGATTCTGCCCCCTTTCCTCACCACAATCCTTACACGCGAGAGATCGTGTAAGCTGCAAGAGACATCAATAAAGCCCTCACATATTTCCCCAATCTTCTTGAATAGGTCAAGACACCAAAGATGCACCGGAAGACCCACCATGTTGATCATCAATGATTCGCCGGTGAAACGAGGGTCGAGGCACCCATCGTGCTCCACCCATCTATCTAGATTTAAGAAGTTCCCATCGAACCACCTGTGTCCTCTGACAAGAATTTTTGAAGCTTGAGACTCGTCAACAAAGCAAAAGAGATATTGTGTGTCTCCCAGTTGCGATATTTTCAGCCCGTCCTTTACGTTCCATGCCTCTGTTGCCCAGTTCCTAACAGCCTCCGGGGAACCAACCCATTTGGAGAAAGACCCAATCAGACAAGATTTCAAGAAGCCCTTGCTCTTGAGAGAGTGCTCCTCAGACATCGAGAAGCGCGGCTCCTTCCCTACGTCGAGCTTTCGATGGCATCTTCCCCCAAGGTCTAGGGCTAGCCAAGAGGCAGCTTTCATAAAAGACATGTTTTCCAATTTTCTAGATTCTAGGGAGAAATAGGAGTTTCTCCCTGAAGAGTCCATCATAATTAACCCAAAAGCCTTGCTAGGTAGCTGAATGAAGAAGAGGAAGTGAGAGGGAGTGATATCTGGCCGGAAAAGCCACCTCCGTCGCCGGAAAATAGCAAGAGTGGTCGGAATCTGGAGGTAAGTGGGTGGGTAGGGTCGGAACAACCTCGGGAAGAGGCTGTCAGAAGAAAGTTTTTTGAAAAAGTCGCCGGAAGTGGCCACACGCGCCGGCGCGTGGTTGAGATCTCGCCGGAGACCAGGCGCGTCGGCGGCGCGTGGCAGCGCGTAAGGGCTTGGCTACCAGTGGTTTTTACTGGGGTTTGGTCGCGGTGAGCTTGGCTTTTGATGGGGGTGGTGGGGTCTCAGGAAAAAGAAGAGAGAGAAGAGCCTTGGGGAGCGTGCCTAGGAGCATTTTTTGCCTCTTTCAAAAAACATATTCTTACACCTCTATTTTAACAATTAACTATCAAATAGACCAATTTATTGAAAATAAGGCATAACCATGAATCAAAGACTGTACTTACCACATGTCCACATGTAAATATTCATTATTTCAAACGAATCAGAAGAAACAATTTTTTTAAGCTGTTGTCAGAGTCAAGTTTAAAGAACAGGAGAAAAAAATCAGCGAATCAAATAGTACGGTAGTGATATTAATGTAATTATGGATCTTATAAAGTGTATTATTTTAGTCAATTTAAGTAATTTGAATAATGTTTAGTGTCTTTGAAAGAATACACAAAAGTAGGGTCAAGTTGAGCGGGTTGGGCTACAACTTATAGTTTAGCCCATTTCGACCCAACTCATCTTAGTGCAAGTAAGCTTTGGGCAGGGTTGGGCAATAACCCATTTCTTGCTTCCGCCCAAACTCAGCCCAAACCGCCCATTTGCCACCCCTTACTAGCAAACACAGAGGACTAGATCTAACCATTAAACCTGAACTTCATAGAGCTGATACTTTGAAGCAAAGTTGAAGCATCTAATAATATCAGCATTGGCTCTGAAGTCTACCATATTCCGTTAAAGAGGTTCGTGTGTGCACAGAGTAAATAGATTGGGGAAGCCAGTTCATAATATTTCATATATATAATGACTTGCAACACGTGAGATTTAAGAAATCATAAACTAGTAACACGACACATCAAGAGAGCATGCCCATGCTGATTTGCTTGATGAATGTCCTTGCACCAGGAAGTAACATAACTTAAAAGGGCTTACCAAAGCGATTAGCTTCTTTCAACTTCTCTTTAATTTGCTTTGATAGCTCAACGATCTCAGGTGCCTGCAATTTAAGCAAGTGTAATTGTGACAGACTAAAAGCAGAAGGGGGAAAGTAAGTACGAGAGACCAATAAAAGGAAGTTACTTAATGTTAGAGCCAAAAATTCTACAGTTACCTGAGTAACTTCAGATACTGATATGGCAATTGCAGCTTTTGCATCCTCCTCATCTAGTCGTTTAAGGGCTCTAGTTATTTTTCGATCACATTCAATAATCAGCCTATCTATTACATCCTCCAAGTCTCTATCATAGTTATCTTGACCTTTTGCTTTTGCTTCCTCATAGCTGAACAGAGTTAAGGCAAGACAAAAGGCGCTAGAATATCAAAGATTCACCAAAACAAGGTATAAGCAATGTTGACTTGGCAAGCCACCACCAATGAAGGATTAAGAATTTTGCCGCATACAGTTTAATTAAAAGTGACAAGTTAGCACCTTGGACGGCTACTATTCTAGATACCAAGAGAAATAAAAGCACTAAATTTCTTTTTACTTGGGAATACTCTTAAGAAAAGAAAGGAGAAGAATATTTGAATGTGTGCGCCTTGGACAATTAATATTCTCAATATCAAGAGGAGGGGGGGAAGGGGGGTTACTTAGCCAACCCAATAACTGACCCTCTCAAGTGTGTAAGCAGACCACTCATTAATACCTCACAATTTTCTTTTACTGCTAATACAATCAATGACAAGCTCTGCAGGATAAATGAAAAATTCCATTATTTTCTTTTATCTCTTCTTTCTTTGTTTTTCTCTTCTTTTTTCGGGAAGAGGGCTGAGGGGAGCATCAACCTTTGCTTTACCAGAAACTAGAAGGAAACATAAAAGGACAAAAAAATACAGAAAAGCATGAAAAACAACATTAGATGGTTAAAAAGATTCTGACAAGCTAGCCTACCAGCATATATGAATACATAATCACACCTTGAAATCGGATGAAATAATTGGCAAATCATAGCATAAACATAACAAAAAAGGATACTCTTTCCTCAGCTGCAACGAATGCAGCTTAGGGCATGGCCCCATGTCCATTTTCTGCACAGATCCATATAAGAAATGTTACAATCAATTGCGGAGGAGAAGATACAACATCTATACTTTGTCAAATACAAATGCATACATAGCTTATATATCTGGTGCAAGGAATATAGATCAGAAGATATTGAGCATCTTTTGTGAGTTTGTAGACTTAATGAAGCAAATGTTGCAATGAAGTCTTTGTAATACTTCTTTGTACTTTTTAGAAGACACCTTCTCGATACTAGCTTTAATAAAAATTACCCTTACTTCATCAAAAAAGAAAAGAAAAAATGTTACAATCAAGTGCAAAGTACAGAAAGCAGAAGCAGGCCTAGACAAAGGCACAAAATTGAACCCCCATCCGCAAATTGTTGTATATTTTTTATTAAGATGATAACCATCACCTCTTCAGTAATGAATAATTTTACTTGGAAGAAGGTATTGTCAATAAAAGTATTAAATACAAAGTTCAAGTTGAAAAGAAACTTCTATGCTTTAGAGAGAGAAAACATCAGCACGGATTACTGATTATTCATTAGATTTCACTGGGCTATGACTGACCTCTTATTACTCGGAAGTGTTTAGCTTATGTTCCTTTAGACACAAAGTGAATGCAATGTAGGAAAAAGGATGTGCAAGTTTTTGTAAATGGTTGCTAGATAAGTTTTAGTACTAGTATAGGATGTGAGGAGATTCAAACAAAGCCCTTAATACTTAAGCCCCAAAAGCATAGAAAAGCACTCAAAATCTTGTTGAGGCTTTAAGTGCAATGCGCAATTAACATACGAGTTTTAAAAATTAAAGGTGCAATGAAGACACCAAATACTGCATATGAATGCAATAGAAGAAAAACAATTATATCGTCAAAGTAAAAAAAAAAGTACACTTCCGTGATATATATGAAGTAAAAAGACATTTAAATTGCCCCCAAGGTTTTGGTCTAGTGGCAAGAGCGCAGTCTGTGACACAGTGGCGGAGGCAGGATTACCGCCAAGGGGGTTCGAGAAAAGGAAAAAGTTAAAAAGGTCGTAGCTACTAGCTAGTGGGAATAAAACCGATGACCATACAAAAGTTTTGAACCCACTTCACCACTAAACTATGATTTTGGGTTGTGTTAGGGAGATTCAAAACATAATATATGAAAGTAAAAACAGATTTTTCCTTACATATACAGTATAATTTTTATGCGAAGGGGATTCGGGTGAACACCCTCTTCCCCCTAAATCCGCCCCTGTCGTGATGTGAGAGATAGGTGCACGTCACGAGTTCGAGCCCCGGGACAGATAAAAGCTTGGTATTTAAGTGGAAAAGGGTAGAGGAGTGGGGACATTATCCAACAAGTTTTGAACATAGCCCTCGGAGATTTCTCGATGATACAGAAAAAGAACATGTAAGTTAACTTCAAAACCCTAGTTAAAATTTTGAATTAGATGCACAAGATGCAATTTCAAGTTTCTAAATTCAAGTTAAGTGACTGTTTTAAACCTTACCATTCTAAAAAACAGTTAACTGACTGTCTTTAATAGTTGTTAAGTGATTGTTTTCTTATCTTAGATTTTTAATTCTTTTTTATAAGTAAAAAATTTATTGATAACGTCTCACTAACAATTAAAATATCTTTTTTTCATTTAGTGCCGCTCAATTCAAGATAGGACCCATCGTGATGAGATGCTTATCTTATCACACTGATACTTCTCTAAAGCCTCGCCCAAACAAGGTGAAGCACCCACCCTTAGATTCACCTAGTTTCAGTATTTAAGCGCGCCTCAAACAAGCCTTTAACCACATCATATAGACAGGGCGAATATGAGCTACATAAAACTCATTCACAATGTTTAAAATGGGGCATGCTCATTGTAGTCAACAAGAGTAATTTTAAAACCACTACAAAAGAATTTAAGATTTAAAAACCAGAATAAGTATTCCGTCACTTTAATCATGCAACACTCCTATTTTTGGGACACTCAAAACTATTTTACACCATTCTATTCTATACAACTTTGACACTTCTCAAGAAGTTACATTCTTTAAATTACACACTTAAACACTGTAACTTTGATGTGATATAATCTATTCTTTCAACCAATACTTTAATGTTTTATTGTTAATCATCACTAATATTATATTAGCCAATTAACATCTTAAACTTCGAGCCCGGTAACATCAACACATAAAATGAAAAATATGGGAGTAAAAGAAAAAGATCAAATACCAAAAAGGGAAATGCCAATACTCAAAAGATGTTCCCAAAGAAACAGGGAACCTAATGTCTGAGACTCTGAGTCTTCATATTGTAAAGCACTAACAAGTATCACGCGTAGGGCTTGATATATCTTTGTGCAAAGGAGACACAGTACAACCATAGCGTAACTGCAATCTAGGGTTTGATATGCATACCTTAGGAAGCTTCAATGATTTTACTTCAACAATTATAAAGGAAGAGGATTCAATAAAACGAAAAAGAAAAATAGAAGAAGGTTCAACAAAGCACCTTCAGGAACTACATTTGCAGCCAAAAGATTAATTAATGCTTAGTCTATTCCTGTAACCCCCTTAGATATACACACGCTTGGAGATAAATTTACACAGCAAAGCTTCCTACGATTTTCCTTCAATAGTTCCAGTACAAAGAGTAATAACAGAGCCAATAAACTACTATTTCAACTATAATTCGGCATTTCAGCAACAAAAATGAAACAAAACAAAACTTCCATGCACGCGTAAATTAACATATCTGAATCTAGAGCTCCAAAATACAATCACGGAAACATGCAAGAGAGAGCGAGAGAGAGAGCGTGTGTGTGTGTGTTCGATTACGCACAGTGAGTTGGAAAAGCTCGTGAGGACAGAGGCCAGCGAGAAAGAGACGGCACACTTCACGGTCATAGTACTTCCGATCGACCTCACGGACGTCACCGTTGCGATTCGCTCCCATTAACACGTCCAGCTGCTTCCTTATTGCGTCCATCTTTGCTGGTTCGTTCCCGGTGAAAGTCTTTCAGTCACCGTGCTGGTTAATAGGGTTTGGGCTAATTGGGTTGCTTCCTCAGTTTTGTCTTTCTCTTTTTCTTCCCTTTTTTTTTTCCTTTTTTCATTTAACGGCAGCCAAAGTTAGGTTCTAGTCCGCGGTGTGCGTTCAGGCAGTTCCGATTGAATATGAAATTGCGATTTGTATTTTTGGTTTTTGAATTGAAGAAATTACAATTCAAATCTAATACAATCTAAATAATTTTGGATCGGATCGGATTATTTAAATTCAGTTTCGGATTAATTGGATTGGATTTTGGATTTTCGGTTCTGGCTTTTAAACTTATAAATTGAGCTTATAGAAAACATTCGACATAAAAATAATCAGTTAATTAAAATAGAAAGATGATAATCAAAAGATGCTTTAGTTATTGATATTCTCTCGACTCTATATAATGCATTTTCAAGAAAAAAGGTCTCGAATATGCAATATATCACACTTATTCAAATTATTATATTATAAATTAAAAAATTAACTGAAAAGGTGATCTTAAAATTCAATCTTTAGTCAACTTGGGCCTCAACTCTTCAGTGTATACAAACGCATGTATGGTGTGATTGTGTGGGTGAGACGTAAGAGAAAAGAAAATTCCTATATTACATTTGATTTGGTAGAGATACCATATTGGACTTAGTAATTTGTATTGAATATACGGGCTAATATTTAATGGGCATGATACTATTGGAGATTTAGATTTATTAGTATTAGGTATGGATATGGGTAATGTCGTAACGGGCTAATGTCTAACGGGTAAGGTTAAATATAAGGCAAAAAAATTCGGATTTTCGGATATCCGAAATTTCGAAGTCCCAAATCCAAAATTTTTAAAAATAAAATTTGAACTCCAATCCATAATCCAAAAATCCAAACCAAAAATTCAAAGAGATCGGATTTCGGTTCTGATTTCGGTCTTGCCAAACTATGCCCACCCCTAGTTGCAGGTAGGGGTGGGTGTTGGCTGTTTGGATTGGATACGAGAATTTAGGTTGTAATTTCGGTTTTCGGACGGAAGAAATGACATTTTAAATCCAATCTAAATAAGTTCATATTGGATCGAATTTTTTTAGTTTGGTTTCGAATTAATCGATTTGGATATCATAGATTCCCGATTTTGAGCGAATAAGCTGAGATGTTTCTACTTTTTACAAAAATGAATATCCAAATGAAGTACTCATATTAAATTGTGTGAAAGTTCCTCATGCTTTCAGTAATTGTCGACATCCAATTTTGTCTCACCTTTCTTCTACATAATTTTCTTGTGCTTCCTAGTCAGTAATACTCTAATAGTACATTATTAGTTATTTTATGATTATTTATTACCATCATCATAACTATTATTGTTATTACTACTACTACTATTATTATTATTATACTATTTAACTACTTAATTAAAATAATCTATATGCCTATTATATTATTATTATTATTATTATTATTATTATTATTATTATTATTGTTATTGTTGTTGTTGTTGTTGTGTCCAAATTAGCAAGACAAAGGAAGCTCAAAGTAATTAATAAGAAGAAAGAAAATACCATCAAATTAGGCTCAAAGGATAACCCATTTTCATAGACAGCCCAAATCTGCCAAAATAATTAGCCCATGTAGTCAAATCCCTTTGAAGACTAATTCAAATAATCCACAACCTACCAGATATCTTTGAAGCCCAATTCGACTAGCCCATCTAAAGAATCATCCAGAAGCTCTTATCTCGGCCGTAGGATTAAAATTAGAATGATCCAATGATCCTACTTTCTTAAGATTTAGACTTAATAGTATTAGACTTGCTAGGGTTTTTGTCACGACCCAAATCCTAATTTAGGTCGCGATGGCGCCCAACAGCGGGGTTATGCAAGCCAACATGAATTACACTAGGTGTTACCCTTCCCATTTGATTAAACAAGTCAATATTTACCAGTTTAAGACAATTAAACATGATGATAGCTTGATATGAAAATAAAATCATAACAATACATGGCCAAAATAAAGCATATGTATGAATATACAGGTCGAAACCCAAAATATACACTACGTGTGTGCCAGGAACTAGTGTCACGGGCAACTAGCAGAATATACAAGATACATATATATATACAAATCCACAGTCTGGATGAAATAGGCGGGGAAAATAATAAAGGAACTCCAGGGTGCTGCTAGGAGGTCGCCAGGAAGAGCAGTTCACCGTGAAGTCTAATCACACAAATCAATATCTAGCATAGGCCTGATAATCAGATGTACCAGCCTCCGGACATGTACAATCAAGTACAGAAGAAGAAGAAGAAGTGCAACATGAGTACATAAATAAATATGTACCCAGTGAGTATCCCGTCTAAACTCGAAGGAGTAGTGACGAGAGGTCGACTAGATACTCACTAAGGTCCAACAATATAATATAAAATGAGATATGGCTAAAGCAGTAGGCATGTGAAGAAGAAATCAACAAGTACATAGGCAAATAATGTAATCCAAGTAACAGCTGAAAATGAACTGCAAGTGCCAAACCTCCATATACACAATATCTGTCAATCCCACTATGTGCGACTCAGACTCAAGTGATAATACCATACCAGAACAAGACAACCGGCCGGAGTCATAAGGGTGGTCATAAGGACTGAGGTCATAAGCTACCCACGATCGCGAATCATACCTGCGACTCGTGTGCTGACTCGATAATGATAAGCTCCCCACGATCGCGAATCTTACCTGCGACTCGTGTGCTGACTCGATAATGATAAATGCATATTCATATATATATAGGTTTATATGTGTACCGACTCAATAGTGAACCCAACATGACCGTGCCAATACCACTGTAGCCAACTGGGATTGAAATCATAATATTTCACCTTTCCATGTCATCTCAACAACAATCACAACTTACAATACATACAAGGTACAAATAAGGCACATAGAGGCATGCTCGTGAGTCCTAAAGCTACCCGACATAGCAATATAGTCGCCACGTACGGACTCTCGTCACTTGGTACGTACGCAGCCCCCACAACATGTACACATAACAAATAAGGAACCTATGGGGACGTTTTCCCCTTACGAGGTTGGAAAGGAGACTCACCTCGTGACGAAATCACTCCTCGAATCAAGGATGCGCCCGCAATCTCCGAAGGCTACCCTTGACGGCTCGCAACTAGCCAAATATAGCGTAATTGAATCAATTTAAGTTCAAAGAAGAAGAATTAACCAATAAACCCAAAATTAGGCACTCTTGAAGGATTTTGGAGTTTCAACCCCAGGCCCACGCGCTCGGATTTCGAAAATTCTCGAAGGAATCACTTACCTGAAGCCTAAGGATCATGATTTTGTGATTTATATTTGAATCCATAACAAGAATTGAATAGTTCACCAAATTCCCACAAATCCTATTTACTACCCCAAATCTAGGTTTTACTAAGAGTTAGTGGCTAATTCCCTTGTTAATTCACATATTATACTAGACAAACGGAGTGAAATTACTCACCTTTGGTGGACTTGGTCGTGGGCAGGTTTTCCCCAAGCTTGAGAGCTCTTTAATGGAGGTTGAGTGAGAAAAGATGAAGGAAACCCGTGTTTTGACATTTAAATACAGGTTGCTTACAGGGGTTTCCGCACCTGCGACCCTGGGATCGCACCTGCGGTCCCGCACCTGCGAGTTGGGGCCGCACCTGCGGTCCCGCTCGGTGCGGCCCCGCTCCTGCGGACAATGGTCCGCACATGCGGAAGTTGCGCACCTGCGGCTGGGCAACCGCACCTGCGGTCACACCAGCTACAGCTGCACCATCAATGTTTTTAGCTGGTTTTTGGCCTCGTGCGGGGTCCGGGAGGTACCTGGGTCCACCCGAGCCCCCGTCTAAATATAACAACAAGTCCCAAATCATTGTACGGACTTGCTCGAGCCCACAGAACACTCAAAACAACGCTGAAACTCAAAATCACATCCCAAAACCCCTGAATTCATAACTTAAGACTTTCAAACTCTAGATTTCTATAATGATGTGTCGAACCAACCTATACAACTCGGAATGACTTCAAATTTTGCAGACAAGTCATAAATGACCATACGGAACTATTCCCGGTCCCGGAATTCCGTTCGGACCTCGATAGCGTAAAATCACGTCCCAAACCAAATTTCAAACATAAGGAAATCCTGATTTCCATTTTGGGCGCCAAAATGCTCCCGGGTCATCGAAAACCCGAGCTGAACATACGCCCAACTCCGAAATCATCATTCGGAGCTACTGGAGCTGTTAGAACTCGATTCTGAGGTCGTTTGCTCAAAATGTTGACCGAAGTCAAACTTGGCCAAATATGTCAACCTTAAAGAACCATGTGTTCCTAAATCACTCAAACCATTCCCGAATCCTGATCCACCTGACCCCGTGAGTCATAAAGCAAGAATAGCCGCTATGGAAGGTTTCATTTAAGGGAACGAGATACTAATACGCAAAATGACTGGTCGGGTCGTTACAGTTTTGAAATCTGAATTCTCTCGATGCAGCCACCCACTCCTTTCCTCTCTTGGACAAAATTCCAACCCGCTTTCACCACGAAATCAGAATGATTTTACCATTTTCATCAAAGTATTCATTCTCTCTCTTGCATATTCAATAAAAAAGCAAAACTTTGGCATCAAAATTGACCAAATCGATGTATATTTGAAGCAAGAGGACGATCTTGTTGATCTTCTTTCTGTCACATTTTGGACGGATCTTGAACGAGCATTTCGAATTTCAAACGGATCTTTCAATTCCCGCTTCCAAAACCCTAGTCTTCTCCTATAAATACTCCTAAACTCTCTGGCCGAAAGACAATTTTTTTTTCCGGGGAAATCCTCAAAAATAGTTACAATACGAAAAAAGCGAGTCGACAAGGAACTCTCTTCTTTTCTGTAATCTCTGCCTCTATTTAGTTTGCAAAAACAAAGTATTGATATTTTACGTGGAGGGAGTAGATCTGAAGCCTCAAAGCTCAAGTTCACTGCCCCCCAAAAGGTAAAATTCAATCCTTTCCGACTTTTTTTCCCCTTATTCTCTTCTGCTTTCGTTACAAATGCTGTATTTCTTTTTGTAGAATCATGGCTTAAGTTTTATTCTATTTGGTTTAAGCGAAATGTGTTAGTAAAATTTTAACTTCTGATGAGATATAAATATCATGTATTTAGGAGATTGGATGTTTGGACATGTATAGTATTTAAGGCCCTACTGGATGTTTGGACATGTATAGTATTTAAGGCCCTACCGTTAAGTGCTAGGCAAAATATTTATATGAGGATATTTTTATTCTTTCTGCATAAACTAGTATTAATGGTGCCCCATTCCTATTGAATATCAAGCCCATGGAATTTTAAGTAGGAGCTAAATGCAGCTATTAATATTGACAATATTAATATTAGAAGCTATGGCTTAGATTCCTCTTTTATATTTATATTTATAGATCACTCACCTATGTTAATGATTTTGAGTTAAATACTTTGAATGTCTACTTCAAGTGTCTACTTCAAGTTAAAGGTTTTTCATCTGACTCTAGCTCGATATCTTAGAAAATATGTCCATATGTACTGTTTATATTAGTTCTTGTGTAAAGTAATTTTTTTATGTCCTTGTGTGTCATAGAAATCATGCTCCAGTATTTCTATTTGATTAAAAATCATATCAGTGAATGTTCAAATAACATTTCTTTCTTAATCTAAAACTGTATATGGACATATTCAAATGTTCATTAGAAGTCCTACTCTAAGAAGTTCCCTTTATTGTAAAAAGCATGCCTAGTTCTATCTACTTACATATTAGAATGAGTTTGTTTAAATCATTCTAGGACTGTGTTTGCATAAGAATAATATTTACTTTTAAAAGCAGAGGCGTCAATTGAAGATCCTTTTGATAGTTATTTTAGATTTCTGGTTTCGAACTTTGAGTTTGTAAGTTTTGTGCTCTTTGTTTCGCCTTTCTTTGTTACAATCTATATGCGTTTCAATTCAGACCTTTCTCTAACTTGTACTATTTTTCTTTTTTACATGACATACCCATCGCTGGAGCCAAAGAGTCTCACTTTGAGACTCGACTATGCCACTGCAGCACGTAGAGACAAGCACGACATGTTCTTCTCGCTTCATTCGCCGTGCAAAAACAGCATAAAATATAATAAAAGAATATGTATTTTGTGTTGGGGTGGAGATTGGGTGGATGCTTGAATTTGATCAACTCTCTGTTTTATCTTAGTAGTATAACTCTGCATGCGTTTTATATTTTAATTGATAACATGAGATTTTACATATAGTTAATGACAGAGAGTAAGCGTCAAGTGTCAGTGCTGGAAGGTTTCGAAGTTACAAGTTAGAAAGCTTAATTTGATATATTTTTGAAACTGGTCAAGTTTGAGTCCAAATGAGTTAGCTTAGTATTTTCAAAGACCAATATGAATTTTTACAAACTGAGTAGAACTTGAATTTTTCTAAACTGCTTCTGCACTTGAAAATCATGCTTCTCTAAATTTTCGAAACCAATCCAGATATTTTGAAAAGTTTAATTATAGTTTTTTAAATGAGCTTTCTAATCAAAGCATTTTGACCTTTACACATTTTTAAGATGATTTTTGTTTCTTTCTAAAACCAATTTCGTATCCCTGACGTTTGAAATCCTTCAAACTACCATTTTCAAAACAATTTCCTTTTAATGATAATTTCTTCACCAATCAAATTTATTATTTTAATTAAATTAATCAATCACCATTAGTTTATCTCAATAAAGCTCAATTAATTTAGTCCGGTCGGTTAACCATTTAACATGGATCTTAAAGGGTGCCTTAAAAATATTTCCTTTTAGATTAATTGAACTCTTACCTAGAACTTTTAGGCTAGGTAGACCATTAATAGAGTGTAACTTTAAACATTACTTTAGGTGTCCTAATTCACCTTAAAATAATTAGGTGGCGGCTCTTTAGTTAATAATTAATTCAATAATCACCAATATGTTATACTCTAGTTTGGCCTATGTTAAAATGGGGATAACAATAATCATCTCAATAAAATATTCAAGTAATAAAATTATTATTAAGAAAAATACAACAGACATTAATACGGCCGATAAGAAGCATCAATAGTAAAATCACGTCCAAAAAAAAAGTATTCTGACACTAAATAGTAATTAGTATTAAATATATGAGATAATAATTAATGGATAGGGTATTGAACTTATTACTATTGGCATATGGATAATGGACTAAATATAAAGTATAAAAATTTTGGATTTTCGGATATTCAAAAATCCGAAGTACCAAATCCAATATCCAATCCGAAATCCAAAAATTTTAAAAATTAAATCCAAAATCCAATCCGTAATCCGAAAATCCAAAGCAAAATTCAAAACAAAATTGGATTTCAGTGTGGATTTCGGATTTGTCCAATTTTTTACCACCCCTAGTTGCATGCTTTCAATTATTTTTTCCATTTTTCGGTTGTTTGGTTAGAAATAAACTAGTATCAGTATCGCGCTGACATAAATCATGTCAAATTATGATTTAAATTTGGATTATATGCAAATAACCTTAAAATTAAACCTTATATAAAAATTATAAATAATTATTAGATATTAATTAATAAGCAGGACATGAAACCATTTTCAAATCGCATGTGGTTAATAAATAAGTACTAAACTAGAAAACATACTTCTTGGCACTTGTTTTTGTTTTATGATCAATATTAAAAAATACTAAACATGTAACGATGTGTTCTTTTTGAAATTTAAATCATATTATTTTAATAAAATTCTTATTATCACTTTATTTTTCATCTCAAATTCAATTAAGTCTTATCCTTCTACATTTTATACATAATATTTTTCTCCATTTTGTTTCTTACTTATAGTTTTTGCATTTATTACTTAATATTATTATACTGTAATGCGATCTTTTATTAGCTTATAAATTAACTTAATATCTTGATTATTACCTTTTAATAATCATCAATATATATAAATATTTTTTTCTTGAAATTTAATATACTTTTACACTATTATCCTCTTACTTAGAACTCTTTCATCATTTAAATTTATCAATAATATTTTGAGTATTATTTAATAATTTAATATTTATTTAAATAAATCTAAAACATAAGTATCCCGCACTATCTCTATTATTCACTTTATACGTTACCTTCCCTACTAAGAAAATCTAATTAGCTTTTTACACAAATATTTTACCTATTCTCCAAATAGTATCATGTTTTATTTGAAGAATAACTTTAAATTAGTCTAAAAATTAATACATAAGTTCTTTTATAGTGTTTCAGCTCTATTGAATTGTCTTAAAATTATGTTTTGTATTACATGCAATTAATTAATTAGTTTCAAGATACAAAGTTGGCTTTTAACTTCACTAGTAAAATTGCCTACATGAGATATTTTAATTAGTATATTTAAATTTTTTAATACGGTGTCAACTTTTTATTTTTCTTTATCTGGCTAGACTTTAATTTTGTAGTTATATTTGTATCACGAGCGTTCTCATCATAATTTTATGGATTTTATAACCTCAAGGTCAAATAGTCTTTTCTTTTTATTTTTAATATAGATTTTTTGAATTTTAATTATTTTTCTTAATTTTGCTATAACACTATCTAATATGTAATATTATCACGTTTTCATGTGATTTTTTAATTAACTTTTCACTTTATTTATGTCACGATCCAATATCCGCTAAAGATCATGATGGCGACTAACACTGACGTCATGCAAGCCAACGGTGATCTATCAACTTACTTACTCATTTTAGTAATTTGAAATCATAATTATCATTAATTAAATAGTATGAAATAGAGTAACATGGTGAATGATAATATTTACACGAGCTAAAATGATGAACAACCCGTGGGAACCCCCAAAACCCGGTGTCACAAGTGCATGAGCATTGACTAGGAAATATAATAAAATACAACATCTGTCTGGAATACAAATTGGACAGGAGAATATAAATGACTCTGATCGAGACTCTGCAGGTTGCGGATCGTAACATAAAATGCAGCCCACGGTAGAGTCCCCGCAAGCCACGCCTCAACGCCCAAAAGACCACCAAACATATATGTACCTATTCATTAAGTGCTACAAGTGTAGCATCGGTACGTAAATCAACGCGTACCCAGTAAGTATCTAGCCTAACCCCATGAAGTAGTGACGAGGGGTCGATATCGCCACTTACTAGTGGTCTAATAAGACATATACATTAGAAGTAAACAGATGTGAGTCGGAGTAAATAAATGAAGTAACAAGTATAAATACGTGATACAATTCTCCTCTCAGCAATAACTCAAGCTCTCAGCTAGTAGTTACTTCCTCAATCTGAGTATATATAATGGACCTCGCCATATAGGTCATCACAGTCCAAATCAGGAAAACTCGCAGATACTGGCTTCTTGTCAATTATTACGCACAATTTCATAATAGTATTATATAGAAATGCCGAGGCGTACGGCCCGATCACATCATAATGTGTGCACTGTCGAGGGTCGAACGACACGAACCATTTATACATCTATTATATTACTGAGGCGAACGGCCTGCTCCCATGAGAGTGTGATGCATAATCATGCCGAGGCAAACTGCCCGATCCCATAATAATGTGCGCACTGCCGAGGGTCGAACGACACGAACCATATATGTATCTATTATACTGCTGAGACGAACGCCCCGATCCCATTAGAATAAGAAGCTTTAATGGGTCCTTGACCCCACTCACGAATAGACGTGTGAGTTATATGTTTTAAGGGAAACCTTTCGATGAAAATGCATAACGCAGAAGAAATTTCGTACAAGGAGTACAATTATTTCACGGCGAATCATGAAGCCTGTCGAATCTCTACTATAGCAAGTCTATCACTCTACGCAAGTCTAGTCTCAAGTCGTAATGTAAAATCAATGAAATTAATAGGCAGGGGACAACTCAAATAGTACAACTATATCATGGTGTGAACCTAAGTCTACCCGGATAATAACATGAATTTAGCTATGTATGGGCTCCCGTTACCTCATGCGTACGTACCCTCCCCCCCCCTAACAAGTAGCACATATCAAATACATCACCTAGGGGTAGTTTCCCCCTCACAGAGTTAGACATGAGACTTACCTCGCTCTAAAGTTCCATAACCAGATCCAACGCCTCTATAACACCTCAACTCGAAGCCAAATGTTCCGAAACTAGTCAAACAACATGAAAATCAATCAAATTTGTACTCCAATGCTTACAATTCAACAATTTATAATGATTTCCAACTCCGCTCGAAAAGTTAATAAAGTTAACCCTTGGGCCCACATGTCCATATTTTGAAAATTATCAAAAATAATTATTACCCTATAACTTATATAGTTTATATTCCGAAAATCATCCAATTTCTCCAATAAAGGGACCCTCAAATCAAGGATTTACCATTTCATAACTTTGGGGCTCAAAACCTTAATTTTTACACAAACACGAATAAAAATAATAATATAAAAACATAAAAATAAAGGTCAGATATTTACCCCCTTTTTGAGACGAGAGCAACATCGCAAAAATCGCCTCAAAAGGAGCTCTAGAACTCAAGATATGCTCAAATTACTAAAATGCTCGGTCTGCCCATTTAAAACATTGTACATGCGATTTTTGTTCTTCGTCATTGTGGGACACCTTCGCGTTCGCGAAGAATTTTTTTTCGCGTTGATCGGTCAACCCAAATTTCCTTCTTCGTGTTCGCGGGACCTCCCTCGCATTCGCGAAGAACAAAGTCCGCACCAGAAACCAACAATCTTTCCCGACATAGAAATGAGCATAACTCTCTCATACGACCTCAGAATTCGACGATTCTTATTGATATGGTTCCGTAATTATGATACGAATCTAATGATTTAATCCAATCATAAATCAAAGGTCGTTTGCTCAATATGGTACCCTTTATGTCCAAAGAAACAGCGTTGAGACATCAAATAAGAGCGCGATACAACCCAAGCACATCGGAAACACCCCCGAGGCCCCCGGGACCCCGTCTAATTACACAAACCAGTCCCAAAATATAACACGAACCTACTCGAGACCTCAAATTACACCAAACAACATCAAAATCATGAATCGACGATCAAATCATAAATCATGATACAAACCTATTCCAAGGCTTAGAACCCTAAACGGACATTGATAACACCAATGTCCACTTCAAACCAAACTTAGGAAATTCTAAAACCTTCGAATTGCCAACTTTCCACAATAAGCACCGAAATGCTCCCGGACCACCCGATACTCAACCCGAACATACACCCAAGTCCGAAATCATCATATGAACCTATTGAAACCTTCAAATCCCGATTCCAAGATCGTTTTCTCAAAAGTCAAACATTGGTCAACTCTTCCAACTTAAAGCTTCCGAATTGAGAATTTTTCATCCGAATCAACTCCGAACTTCCTGAAATTCTACAAGTCATATTACATGAAGTGAAGCTACCCAAGTCTCAAACCGCTGAACGACGCGCTAGATCTCAAAACGACCGTTCGGATCATTACATTCTCCCCTACTTAAACATACGGTCGTCCTTGAACGTGCCAAGAACTGTTCCGGAGTTATCCAAAATCACTATTTAACATCTCGTGCACCTACCCCGTGCCACCACAACCCATGTGAGCACATTAGCTCGAGCCAGACTGAAGATCCTTACTTTTTATTAGCCAACAAGAATTAGAACTAGGATCTAACGTACGAACACCATATCAATCACTACACAATGTACCAAAACATGATCATGCACCTTTGCTGAAATCACACCATGCGCCGCATAATTTGCATGCCCATAATAACATCCTCCGACCACAATAGTTGTAATTTCACAAATCTGATGCCCGCAATACGCCTCATAACACATCTAAGCCTTGTTCCAACTCTCGCAATACTACCACGATGAAAGAGATGTGCAGAAACTCATAACCACCTGCTAAAATAATAAATCATGGGGTATCTTTACCTGACAAGAACCATTACCTCATTCTTACTTGAATAACGATATTTTCTCTTTAATATACCTTACTCAAATCCTGTCGCACTAATCCCAGGTCCAATAACCCCGTCTCACCTAGTACAAGCTGCTTAGGCAATAAGCCATCTCAAACACTGCCCAAAATCTCATATGACACCTACAATGCGCCATCAATCTACAAACTTGAATGCGATACATAAGGAAAAACGAACTCTGGAAAAGGAACTATCTGACCCGTGTAACGAATAAGACGGTCGAACAGACTCTATGCACCCTTCTCAGAGAATGAGAATTAAAATAAACAAGAATATATATAGGGAACCGTACTTAACATCTCACTGTTGCGGCGGGCAACCTGATCCACATATGATACCATTACGGCGTGCAACCCGATCCAAATATGATACAGTAGCGGCGTGCAACCCGACCCAAACAACGTACCCGTGGCGGCATTCCACCCGATCCATATAACGATAAATAAGAAAATGCCCATCAAGCTACAATGCTTACACCTACAAAATAATGAATATCGACCACAGGCACGCCAAGTGCGAAAATACCACCCTGGGAGATGGATATCACCATACGCTACAAAATCCAAGCATGACTAAGGTGCAATGAATGACCTTTATATCGAGATCTATCCTGCTCACTTAATACCACAAGATACACGGACCACAGCACATGTGCGAATAATCAATCCGTCTCAATCCAGAACAACTCCCACAGTTCACAACCTAAGGAATAGAGCGCCTTCCAGGCATAAACTCTCACATTAACAATATTACCAAAAATCCCCGTACTTGGTTTCAATCTTTAACAATCCAGTGACTAACATATCACACTTATACAAATCTCCCCGTGGGGTACGCGGCCACGACCTTTCGCTCCAGGTAGCAATGTTCGCACCTCCATACCACCAACCGTTCTAATTCTGTAAAGCAAATCAAGAATCCGCAAATCAATACACAAAGCCTCTTACACAGGACACCGTTCTCAGGTGACACTAACGAAAAATGCCAGTTTACTCTAAACACCTGAATTCTCCCCTGCTCATCTGAGCTCATGACATTTTTGTCAACACCGAACTGCAACCTTGATCCTCAGCTTTCAAAATCCCATGCCACTCACTGCACCTATCATGGTGCTCCGTGAGAATAGAAGAATTCATCATAACCCTTGAATTACCAGTAGAATAAACACTTCATTGTCTAGAAACCTTTCACTCAACTCATTCTAGAAGAGCCAATGCAATACACAACTAACTTCCCAAACTGCAGAAAAATACAAACCTCAAGTTGCGATCTAAACCGCCATGACTCCTCCGAAATCCATTTACATTGCAAGGCCATTTGAATCAAATACCTCCCAAATTAATCAAGTTGTGGTGGTTGTCAAGCCTAGGCGCACAACTACAAACCACATGTATAACTTTACGCGCTGAAGGAACTGATCATTTCCACAATCATGCTGATTGAAACATTACTAACCGATCCAACTTCTTCCAATTTACTCTCGACCCGCCTTGGAAATAATAATAGCTCCATTCAAAACATAACGAAACCCAATAACACTCGTCCCGAGTGACCGAATCCACGAGACCACATCGTCTCAATACCCATAAACCATCTCATACCTTCCTTATGCGCACAATAACATTTCTAATTGGTAGACCCATTCTGAAAGATCCTCTATGAATCAAAAGTTATTTTCTCCCATTTCTCCAATACTACACCGCAGACCCCATTATAACATAGAACACTCCAAGTCCCTTTCATAATCCACTGCAAAAACTCGATCCTTAACCATACAACAGACCCGAAGTCCTTAGGCACTTCACTTTAATTCTTGAACCCACTAGAACCATTGTTGAGAGTCACCCACTCTGACCTGGTGGACTAGACTTGTGTAGAGTGATAGACATGCCATTATAGAGATTTGACGGGCTTCATGATTAGCCGCGTAATAGTTGTACTCTCCTTACAAATTTCTCCCGCATTGTACGTCTTCATCAAAAAACTTCCTTAAAGTTCATAACTCACACGTTTATTCGTGAGTGGGGTCAAGGACCCATCAAAGCTTCTTATTCTAATGGGATTGGGATGTTCGACTCAGTAGTGTAGTGGATACATCTATGGTTCGTGTCGTTTGACCCTTGGCAATGCGCATATTTTATGGGATCAGGTCGTTCGCCTCAGCAGGATTATGTATCACACTCTCATGGGATGGGGCTGTTTGCTTCGACAATATAATAGATGTATCTATGGTTGTGTACCAGATTATGATGGGATCAGGCTGTACACTTCGGCATTTTTATAAAATACTCATATCGAATCGTGCGTAATTTTTGTCAAGAGGCCAGATACTTACTGTATCTGTCTTATTGGACCACTAGTAAGTGTGGATGTCGACCCCTCATCACTACTTCTCTAGGGTTAGGCTAGATACTTACTAGGTACGTGTTAATTTACGTACTCATGCTGCACTTATTGTGCAGGTATACATATATGTTTTTGGTGGTCCTCTGGGTGCAGATGTGAGACTGTTGTGGAGACTTTACGGTGAGCTTCACCTCCTTAATACGATCCGCATCATACAAAGTCTCTATCAGAGTTATTTATATTCCCCGTTTGACTTATATTTCGGATGGATGTTGTATTATTGTTATACTCATTGATAGATGCTCATGCACCTGTGACACCAAGTTTTGGGGGTTCTTATGGGTTCATTATTGTAGTTCATGTAAATATTATAATTTACCATGTAAATTCTATTTCATACTATTTAATTAAAGAAAATTACGATTTCAAATACTTAAATGAGTAATTAAGTTAATCATTCACCATTGATTTGCCTGGCGGCGGTGTTTGGTGTTATCACGACCTTTAGTAGATTTTGGGTTGTGACAATTATGCTACACTTGATTTCCATAACAAGAACTTGAATTTGAGATGCTAGGAGAACTAAGGTTGAAGTGAAAATGTACCATAGCCATGAATGAAAAGAGGATCATCTATTATGTTAAGCCACAAAGGTTGACTAGTAAGGGTTGTTTGGGCTTCATAGCTACAGTATAGGACACCAGAGCTAAGGATGATACCATTGACAATATTCTTATTGTTTGAGAATATCCGGAGATATTCATGGAGAACTTACCAAGGTTACCACCCATGAGGGAGATTGAGTTTTACATATATTTGATATTGCGGAATCAACCTATCTCTATTATTCCATATCGTATGGCTCCAACATAGTTGAAAGAGTTAAAAGAATAAATACATGATTTACTTGATAAAGGGTTCGTAGTCCTAGTGCATCACCATGGGGTGCTCATGTGTTGTTGGTAAGGAATAAAGATGGTTCTATGCACATGGTATTAAGTACATACATTTGAACAAGGTTATAAGTAAGAACAAGTACCCTTGTCTCGTATAGATGACTTATTCAACTAGTTGCAAGGTGAGACCCACTTCTCTAAGATAGAATTAAGGTCAGGTTAACATCAGTTGAATATCAAGATGGAGGACATCTCCAAGATAGTTTCATGACTAGATATGGGCGTTTTGAGTTCCTAGTCATGTTTTTTGGGATGACTAATACCCAATTAACTTTTATGGATCTTATGAACCGGGTGTTCAATCCATTCCTTGATACTTTTTCAATGTGTTCATAGATAACATATTGTTCTACTCTCGTAGTGAGGAGGATCATGTGCAACACTTGAGAGCATGCTTAAGAAACTTAAGGAGCATGAGTTGTATGCCAAGTTTTCCAAGTGCGAGTTTAACTTGATATTATAGCATTCTTAGGTGACGTGGCTTCTAGAGATACTATCAAGGTTGATCCTAGAAAGATCGAGGCAATCAAATAGTGCACCTAGACCTACTACACCCATAGTGATTTAGAGTTTCCTTGGTTTAGCGGGCTATTATAGATGCTTTGTTGCGGGTTTCTCCACAACAACAACACCATGGACACAATTGACTTAGAAGACTGTCAAGTTCACTTGGTTTGAGGAGTGTAAGTCATGCTTTCAAAAGCTCAAGATCGTGTTAACTACATTTTTAGTATTGACCATACCTATGGGTAAATGTAGTTATATGGTATATTGTAATGTTTCTCAAGTTAGTTTGTGTTGTGTCTGGATGCAAGAGGGTAGTGTGATTGCCTGTGCCTCTAGGCAGTTGAAGAATCAGGAAAAGAACTACCAAACTCATGATTTAGAGCATGTGGTAGTTGTGTTTGCACTTAAGCTATACTATCATTACTTGTATGGAGAGCTATGCTAGTTTTTCACTATTCATAATAGTTTATAGTACATCTTCAAGTAAAAGGATCTACATCTGATAGGGAGTTTCACGACCCGAAATCCCACCCTTCAGGCCGTGACTGCGTCCAACGTTGAACCCGCTAGACAAGCCAACGTGCACAAGTAATCCTAGCAATTTCAACCAAAGTTAACAGTAATAGAGTCAAAACCTTTCCAAACTGAACAGAATAACAAGCACCTTAAAATC
>MDKH01008761.1:0-13866 GCA_005239495.1 Nicotiana undulata
TGAACGTTTCCTCACACTCATTTTTTTGCATAACAACGATATTAATTTATCGTACTCCGTTGTAAATGGCAATTTAACATGACATTGAGCAGGTAAACTGTAGCTCATAGAGTTATTCTCCATCACAACATCACCCCCCCAATATAATGAAACTCTCATTCTACGCTCTTCAGACATAATGAAAAAATGCTGGAGAATTTAACACTGAAATTAACACTGCTTAAGAGTTTAAAATTTTTTTGAATGAAATATACTGAAATTGTGACCTCTTTATATAGAAAATGGATTGCCCGATTTTTTTTTATTATATGTATAACGCCTATATACGCGGCGTTATACAGTGTTGAATTATTGGAGGTTGTATAGCGCCGCGTATAAGGGCGCTATACTCTGACATGGTATAGCTTTATGTATAACGCCCAAGTACATGGCGCTATACATTAACGGTGTTAATGTATAGCGCCCTGTACTTGGGCGTTATACATAGTTATGTATTTTTTTTTTCCACTTATTTTCGTTCTTAATGTTTTTTTTTGTATTATTTTGGTTCCGGACTCTTGATTATATCTGTAAGCTGCTTTGGTTGAGAATTTGTGGATGGAGACAACAGTCATTCGACAACTTTCTGTAATCTGCGTACTCCTGCCTCAGATAACCCCAAAAAGCAAAGGCAAAATTACATCTCACATCAGTTAGTCTGTACTTGGCTAGAATTTAATTGAACTTATCACTTCTTTGGCTAGTCAACTTACTTCTCTCGTGAATATGGTTATTGTTCATTTTTTCTTTAACGTGTTCATTTTCTTCTTTAATTGTTTATTCTTTATTGTTAAACTGGCATAAATTTGTTATTTTAACAAATCAAAAATTTGAAGACCGAAGAACCTATCCTTGAAGAAAGTGTAGAGCAAGTTGAAGTACAAGAGGTTTTTGGTTCGTCAGCGATGATTTAAAGACACTGTCTTATGTACATATATATGCTGCATTTTTACTTCTTTTTTCTTTCTGTTTAGGAATTATTAAAAATGATGATTAACTCATCTCACTCTATGCTTCCCGTTGTCTCCCGGATAAGTTTGCGTTATTTTTACTTTACATTGTTTTAGTAAGATGGGTTTCTTACCATTTGGATTGGTTTTTGGTAAATATGATAATTTAGTTTTTTTGTATTAACAAAATATCAAGTATTTGATTTATTTTTCAAGTTATTAGGCGTGTACGAAAGCATATAATTAATTATTATTATCGGGCCTCTGGTACAACTAGAATTACTTTTTCACCGTATCTAAACGAACCTCAAAAGAATTTCATATTGTTCTATGGTGAGAGAATTTGTGTTAAATTGTTGTATATACATATATTTTTCCCCACCAAAGGAAAAAGAAAAAAGAACCAATAAAAAGTCGACAAGTATCCAAAATTTACCTGAAAAAAATGAACGATTTGGAAAATACAAAAAAACAAAAACTATCCAATATTCGTGATCTCATTGTGATTCAGAATCCAGTTGGCTCATTCTTGGCAAAATATGTACGTCCAAAGCCTGAAACCCCAACGGAGTTTCCACCACCACCAAACTCGGCGGCTTGGCCACCACGTCCACAACCGCGATACCATCACCGCCGCTGCGAACAACGCACACTCTACCGCCGGCAGCCGCCATATGTTGTGCACCTTTAAGCATCTCATTCTCCAAAACCTCCACCCAACTGTCATTTCCTGGATAATACTTTCTCAATGCTCCTTTAGATTCATCCACCATGTAAATAATTTCCTCTTCCATCGCCGCCGCCGGACCTCTCCAACCCACTAGCATCCCTTCCGGCATCTCCTGCCACGTGTCCTTTTCAACGTCGTAGATGATTCCTTCCTTTGCAGCATTGCCTTTGACGTTCACCATACACAGCTTCCCTCTCCAACCCACTGTTTCAATCGCTTCCCTACTGAACTTCCCATCCTTAAGAGCGCCCATTTTCTCCCATTTCCATCCACTTTTAGTATCCCTGTCTTTATCGTGATGGTGGTTACAGCCGTAGTGGGCGCAGTAACAATAGCTGTTGTTACTTTTCAGGTCCCACTTCTCAACCGATCGAGCTACCTCTTGGTTGTAGTGGGAACCAATCCCACTCGCAACGTAAACCACGCCGTGTGACGCACCAGCAGCACACCATCGTCGCGGTGTGGCGAGTGGGGGACCGTAAGTCCATTTCCGGCTGAGCGGATTGAAAACAAGGGGCCGTGATAAGGCAGGCAATAGATGGTCAGTGGTTGCAGCAAGGAGAACGAATTTGCCAGAAACGCTCACCCATTGGATCGGAAGGTGACGGGAGATGAAAGAAGGGTGACGAAGGAGGAGACGAAGAGGCGGTTCAAGCGGTGGAGGAGGAAGTAAGTGCCATTTGGATGAAATGGGATCGAAGTTGGCGAATTCGACAGAATCCTCGTATTGATTTGTTTGCTCGTTAGATTGTGAAGGTTTCAATAACGAATAGATAGATAAAAAGGGGGGAAAAGAAAGAGAATAAAGGAGCCGGCGCCAAGATTGACAAACGGAGTAAAGAGTCAAAGGTTGTTGTACAAGAGAGAGGCAAATTTGAGCAATATCATCAGGAAGTCCAGGAATCAAGGACTGATGATAATGATTCTTTCGGCGTTTAATGGAAGCTCCGGCAGCCGCGATGGTGGCGGAGTTGTTCATTGGATAGGGGACGTGTAAGAGTGGGATAGGAAGTTGTAAGACTTTGGACTTTACGCCATTACTTTAATGGCCTAAAAAGTTATGTTGTCATTCAAAGGGAAGTGAGTAAAGAGATAGAGAGAGAAGGATCAGAATTAAAAGGCAAAAGTTGGAAAGAAGTTAGGAGGAACATAGACATTACCCATCTTATCCTTTTTGTTTTTCTTTTTCTAATTGAAAAAGATTTCCACTGGTAGTATTAAATTGGGACGGTCTTAGTGGGATAAATTAAATAGGAACCCACACGGGATCATATTGCATGTGGCATTTTCTTCCAAACTAGTCATGATGTTGAGAATATTATCTGTCATACGTTCCCAAATTTATTTTGAATAAAATTTGTTTAGAAAATAAAAATGTGTTTGGACATAATATTTTAAAATATATTTCATTTTCTGTAAAAATATATGACTTATGACTAGAGGCGGAGCTAAGATTTAAAGTTTGTGGGTTCTGAACTTGATACCGAACTCATAGCAGGTTTTAGTTACTGGATTCACAATTATATGTTGAACTTATAAACTTAATTAATATATTTTCTAATACAAATAAAGAGTCTACGCAAAAGTTACTAGGTTCTACCGAACTCGTATATTATACCATATCCCCGCCCCTGCTTATGACTTATACCCACAAGTTCTAAAAATTATCACAAATAACCAACAATACATTTATCAACAACATTCATTATATTATCGCAAACCATAAACCTGAACATAAATAAATTTAGTACAAAATTATTATTTTTATAATGAACTACATAATACACTATCAGATGACCGAGAAGACGAAGCAACATTGTTACAAAATAATAAATGGTGGCTCTTTTATAAAATACAAAAGTTTTTGGGAAAATTTTCAAAAAATGTAATAGTGATATTTTTGGAC
The DNA here is from genome assembly GCA_005239495.1 of Nicotiana undulata. Taxonomy (NCBI): domain Eukaryota; kingdom Viridiplantae; phylum Streptophyta; class Magnoliopsida; order Solanales; family Solanaceae; genus Nicotiana; species Nicotiana undulata. Next base: position 3,626 of record MDKH01008761.1, read on the forward strand.
AAAATCAACTCTTGAGCTTGTTTTGCTATTTGTGTTTTTGGTTTGGGAATTTGCCAAACCAAATATGTATTAGCCAAAAGATACCCGAATATATTTTGACAAAAATTATTGTCAAACGAGAGTCTCCTGGAAACAGTCTCTCTACCCTTTTTGGGGTAGGGGTAAAGTCTACGTACACACTATTCTTCCCAAATTTCACTAGTAGAATTATACTGGGTATATTATTGTTGTTGTAGTCGTCATTTTTGTCCCTAAAGCTTATACTTGCACCTATTCTAGTCCCGATCTACAAAGATGTGGGTTTTTTCGGGTTTAGATAAAAAATGGAATATTAAGATTTGCTCTATTTCGATGGAGATATTATAAAGAATAACAAGCATTCAAACGATTGCCCTTACTCTTATCACTCCTTAACTTATATAAATAGGAGAGAGAGAGCGCACGCACTCACCCGACAAGAATGGATGTCAAAGAGAAGATGCGCAAGCTAGAGGGTAAACCAAATTGTTCGAAATTGTGAGTTCAATTTTAAATTGGTTTCATTTAACATCATGATTAGTAACTGTTTGCAATAAATTTTCAAGATATGAAAAATAAATTGCAATCACAACATAAGAGAATTTTTTTTTAATCAATTAATTGTGAGTACAATTATGTTTTTTCCTTGATTCTTCTCTCTTAATTATCTCCGCGATTCGAGGACTGAAGCAACGTATTTCTCGAATGTAGGATGGACAGACCTCCTGGGGATGTATTTGATCTCCAACTTCATGAACTATTTGATTGTCAAGAAGTATCCGGCCATAATTTGATCTCTTGTGAATATCCTAAGAGTTTATGGAAGTTTTGAGACGCCTCTTCACGGGAATATGTATCCCTTTATATATGTGTGAGTTAGGTTTAGGGTAGAGTAACCTCCAAGAAACCCTAATAGACTCCTAGGATTTCAAGAGTCCTATAGTAACTTTACTTTGGGATTTAACTTGATCCGTTAAAAATTTGATGTCCACAAATCCCCCTACTTCAAGGTTTGTCGGGGTGTATGCTTGTTAAAACTTGAAAACGAGGCTTGAAGTCTCGACCATGAGTTTTTTATTTACAGGATGAAGAGATGAAGGGTAGAACCGTTCCCACTGGGCATGCCAATCTGTTTGCAATAAATTTTCAAGATATGAAAAATAAACCACAATCACAACATAAGAGGAAAAAAAATTACTAATCAATTGTGAGTACAATTCTGTTTCTCTCTTGATTCTTCTCTCCTGGTTATCTCCACGATTCGAGGGCTGAAGCAGCCTATTTCTCGAATGTAGGACGGGCAGACCTCCTGGGGATGCATTTGATCTTCAATTTCTTGGACTATTTGATCAAGAAGTATTCGGCCATAATTTGATCTCTTTGTGAATATCCCAAGAGTTTATGGAAAATTTGAGACGCTTCATCACGGGAATATGTACCCCTTTATATAGGTGTGAGTTAAGTTTAGGGTAGAGTAACCTCCAAGAAACCCTAATAGACTCCTAGGATCTCAAGAGTTCATAGTATCTTCAAGGATTTAGCTTGATCCGTTAAAATTTAGGTATCTACAGGAACCTTTACTACATTTTACGGATATCTTGATTATTATTGATGATCTCTAAATTTGAAAAAAATTAATATTTTTAGTTTAGTTGGCTAAAATATACTCTCTCTGTTTTAATTAATGTGAACTTATTTCTCTTTTAGTCCGTACAAAAAAGAATGTCCTCTTTTCCTATTTGAAAATAATTTATCTTTATACAATAATTTATAGCTACACAAAATATACATGCTTCATTTTACACTATAAATTTAAATTTTTTTATTTTTTTCTTAAATTTCGTGCACAATCTAATTGGTTCACGTAAATTGAAGACGGAGGGAGAGATATTTGATATTTAACTGAAGTTAGAGGAACGAACAGACACGTATATGCATATAGATGACGTTAAACAGGTAGGACACTTTGATATATTATATAATGTGAATATTTTTATCCAAATACTCCTCTGTGAATGCGATTAAAAACTGGCAAGTGTAAATAGTTTTGGTCATCCAAACATAAAAGTTTTGCTCCCCTTTGTTCTTGTTCCTCATATTCGCCACAAAAGAAGTCAATTTCCTACAGCAACATAATTGCATTTGTTCAAATTTTTCTAGTTTTTGTTGTTACATTTCAAAATTGTTATTGCAATAAATGTTAACAGAGACGTAAATCTAACTGCTTTAGATTTTCATTTTAAGGAGATTTCTTTTTTTTTTTTTAGGAATGAGAAGTCAACAAGGCTGCAAATTATATACAAAAGTGTTATATTATGAAGTTGGATATTAAGTCACAAGTATACGTCTAGAAAAAAACCAGAGAAAGAGATATGAGCTAATTCCATAGATTGTCGCTTAATTTTCACTTTATTGCATTAAATTATTAAATTAAAAACATTATTTCTTATTCAATGTTTATACTTTATACATAGAACGTAAGGTTCAATCGACAATTTATTTGATTTAAAAAATAAGTCCAAATGGAATGAAGGGCAAGAAGGTAAGTAGAAGTTAAGAAAGAAAAAGGTTGAATTGGATTTTTGCAATCAATGCGTGTTGGGTGAACGCAAAGGCTGAGACAGAGAAGCAAGAGGTGGATGATGAGATAATGGGATTTTAGGGGAGTGGGCAATGGGGCCATTACCCATTAGGTAGGCATAGGGAAAAGGGGAAGAAGAACCATATATACTTAAATGAGAAAAGGTGGTGTATAATTTAGTCCAAAAGAAAAAAGAGCGAGTGACTTATAAAAGTAGCCTTTTCGGTACGCCGCCATGCCAAATAGTTTTCCTCTTCATGTCCTTTCCCTTTTTGTGAATATTCTATGTATGTTGCCCTCTTTGACATATCAACTTGTTGTGTTCTCCACTTCAAATTTCTCCCCTTATTTATGGACTCAAATGTTTTCCTCTTATTTGGGATTTTGGAAATCTGTATTGATTGTCCTGTCCAGTCGGCTTTGCTTTCACGCCTCTCTCTAATTTCACTCGCCAATTTTATAATATCAGAGCAGCTTTCCTTCGACTTTAGCATTATATATGTCCTTCAATTAGATATATGAGAGATATATCTTATTGGAGCAACTGCTATCACTAGTACTATTGCCAACAAGATTTAATAAACAACTAAGGATGCGACAAATTTGCTCTTTTCTTAGCTAGATTTGGTTGGTCATCGTCATCATTAATATATTTTTATTGTTACTGTCCATATAAGTAGATTTTGACTTCATTAGAATTAGTTCATTTTTTATCAAGCACATTATTGAAATAGTTTCATAAAACATTTTAGAATCAGCAAAATTTGTCTTTGAGTCGTTAAACATTATTCAGATATTTTGAGCAATCAAAGGATGCTAAAACTTTCTGAAGCAATTTTGGTAAGATTCTACACATGCTGGACTAGTTAGCAAGTAATAAAGAAAATCATATTTGTATCATAATCACGTAAGAAGTAAGTTTGGTTACGCAAAATGTAACGTCAAGAAGGATTTAGCACTATAGTTAAAATAACATACCAGTTAAATATTTTAAAGAAATATCTAAAAGTACATGAGGGAGTTGTTTAACTAAAGAATTAGATTCTCTGTCAAAGCTATTTTAAGAAGTACACGGATTTTTGATAACCAAGAGAATTATAATTAGACTTGTAAATAGAAAGCAACAAAGATGCATAAAAGTAAGTGTATTTCAATAGTGGTTCGAACGTGTCCTTACAAGTTATATTTTACTCTCTTTTATAGGAAATTTCGTAATATAACGTCTAATCTTCTTAACGATTGAGCACTAATGACTAATAATGACATTAATGTAACTTTACAATGGTTAATCGTAACTGCTGCGTGAAGATTATGTAACGTTTGGCTCATTGATTGAAGATCTCTGAATCTGCCATTTATTCTGTCTTGATTCATTCTGACCGTGTCTCTTCATCTCCTCAATTAGATTGAGACCCCCGTATCTAATTACCTCGTGGGTATGCCGTTCTGTTCCTCTTTATCTCGTACCTCTTCGTAGAGTCTCGTCCAGTTGTTATGTTTTCATTGCTCCACCTGGATTGCTTTGTCATCATAATTAGTACACGTGTGAAGCCTATTTTAACCAATACAAATAGTCCCCCCACTTACCATTTGTTTATCAATTAAATATTTGGTAAGTGGATACTCATTTAGGGTGGGAATATTTTACCGCCGCTTCACCCGTACCATTGCACCCATCTCTGAATGTATACGTCGCTTGTCACTTCCATTTAATGCCCGTTCCACGTGGAATTCTCGGATTTGTTCTGCAATTATTCAGCGCCTTTTAGGGCTTTTTGCGGCTGCATCAGTCACGAAGTGACAGTTTCAATTATGACTTTCACATCACTATTTTTTCTATTTTTTTACGGTCACCTCCGAGTATAAATACCCCTTTTCCTTTCTTTGCTTTCACGAAAAACTTCTAATCTTCTTTCTTTATTTGTAAATTCTCCGTTCTTGTAAACATGTCTTCTTCTAACCAGCAATCCAAAAAGGTCATTATTGTAGATGAATTGACTCCTTTTTCTGCTCCAACACGGAGTAGTATGGGTGGTAGACTTAGAAGCTTAAGTTCTACACCTTCCCAAGGGTTCTTCTTCTTCTCACATTACTCCTCCGCCATCTTCTAGGTCTAATGTTTCTTTGTCTTCTTCGAGGGATAGGGCTTCTAGATCTTCATCAAAAAGTAGAGAGCACAATGAACCACTTCGTGAGCCAAGAGTCGATGAGATTGTTCCTGCCGAGTATTCTTTTGCCAAGGATAGTGAGGCCATCAGTGAGCAGCTTTCTTCCATGTCATCACATGATAGTGCTGACTTTTATCCTACCCAAATAACAGAGGGTTTAGTGTCACTCGTACGCAAAGATTGTTATTGGAAGCCTGATTTTCCAGTTGTAGTTCCTAATGATAACCAAAGAATAACCTCTTATAGAACTGGGTATTTGATGGATAAGTCTTCAGATTTTTGAGAGCCCGTTGGCATTCTTCAGTCCATTCGAACTAATTCTGCTTTTTTAGAACTGAAAATAATTTAAAACTCTTTTCCGAAGACCTGGAGATGAATCTTCCTAAGGATGCAATCCTACTTGTTAATCTTTGAACTTCTTTTTTGCTCGTGAGTATATCAAGTATTTCTTCAATAGCTTTAATTTATGCAGGATTTACTTCAATACCTCTATTTGATACAAGGAAACCCAAAAACTTACCTGATTCAACGCCAAAGGCGCATTTTTCTGGATTTAATTTCAGAGATGCTGGAAATGATCTTCTGCTTGTGTTGATTTCACCAGCATGTCATCAATGTATACTTCAATTATTTTCCCCAGATGTTCCTAGAACATCTTGGTCACTAGCCTTTGATACGTGGCTCCAACATTTTTCAGGCCAAAAGGCATGACTTTGTAACAATAAGTCCCCTGTTTGTAATAAAGGAAGTTTTTTCCTCATCTGATGGATCCATTTTTATCTGATTATAACCAGAGTACGCATCTAGAAAGCTTAACAATTCATGACATGCAGTGGCATCAATCATTTGATCTATGTGCGGTAATGGAAATGAGTCTTTAGGGCATGTTTTATTCAAATCTGTGTAATCTACGCATACTCTCCATTTACCATTCTTTTTGGGTACCACTACGGTATTAGCTAACAAATTAGGATATTTTACCTCACGCATTGAACCGATTTTCAAGAGTTTCTGTACCTCTTCATCGATCACTTGGTTATTAAATGGTCTTTGCTTTCTTTTCTTTTGCTTGACAGGCACGAAAGATGGATCTTCATTTAGTTTATGAGTCATCACTTCCGGAGGTATACATGTCATGTCTGAATGGGACCAAGCAAAACAATCTGCGTTAGCTTTTAAATATTCAATTAAATTACCTCTTCTCGTGGGGCTTAGCCTTGTGCCTATATGATCTTTTCGCTTAGGCTCCTGCTCAAGCAGCGGGACAGCTTCGAGCTCCTCAGTAGTTGTTTCGATATGCTCGTCCTCTTCTGGTTCCTGAATGACATCAGGTCTGGAATCCATGTATGTATGTTTTGATGTAACCTTTATGGTGATTTGTTTCACCTTCTCTTTATTATTTTCTTCCTTATCTGTTTGAGTGGATTCCTCATCTTTTAATTCTTTCGATACCTCATTTTTGTTGGAGTGTACTACTGAATTTTTGTTCCTAGAGGTCTGCTGATCGCCTCGAATCTATTGAATTCCCCATTTGGAAGGGAATTTAATTACCTGATGTAAAGTAGATGGTACTGCTTCCATATCATGGATCCATAGTCTCCCCATGATTACGTTGTAAGCCATATCAATGTCAATGACTTGGAATTTCGTATTTTTGATAACTCTTTCTGCATAGGTACCAAGCTCAATTTCTCCTTTTGTTATGACTGTTGATAGTTTTAAGGGTCCACCAAACAGTAGAGGTGCCAGGTCCTCTACTAGTTTCCACAGAGTTATAAGCTAAAACTGCGCAAGGAGACAAAGGATTTTTTACGTGGAAAAATCCCACTCAAGGGGACAAAAACCACGACCTACACTTGTAGGATTTCAACTTCACTAACTTGTAATCTAGACTATTACAAGCCACTTTGAAAGGCAACCTTACAAAGACTTCTACACACTAACTTGTAATACTTATTACAAGTCACTTTGAAACTATCTAGTTACAAAGACTTTGACACATGACTAGCTTTAGCCACACAGAGATTGAGAGAGTAAAGAGTTAAAAGGATTCCTAACTAGTTGCTTCTACAAAAGCTAGTAGGATACAATGACAAACAAAATACAAGATTACAACTCAACTAAGGACATTACCAATACTTGATGAGTACGTTTTGTAGCCTCTAGTGGAGTTGTCTTCTTGCTCTTGAAGCTCTTGAGTCTTTAATGCTTGTGAGCACTTAATGCTTGAATATTCTTTTTGTAAAAGCTCAAGTGAATAAGTTGTTGTTCTTGCTTCAAGATATTATCTTGCATTCCATGTCCCAAGAAGGATGCCCAATGACTTAAGGATATAAGGCTCAACCACAAGGAAGTGACTCTTGCACTGCTGCTACACTGTAGCGTGAGCAGTGACAGCCAGTCAATTTTCTGTCACAGTTTTCTACAGCTGTCAAGTTGACTTGTTCTTGAATCTGTGAGTTCGATGAGGGAGCCGGTCCCTCATCTGATCCGTCCTCATTCAGTGAGAATGATCCGGAATTCCTGAAGACATAGATGACTTGTGATGCTGTATGTGCATTAGGTCCTCGACCTGGTTCTTCACATATACGTTGTAAGCCATATCAATGTCAATGACTTGGAATTTCGTATTTTTGATAACTCTTTCTGCATAGGTACCAAGATCAATTTCTCCTTTTGTTATGACTGTAGAGTTTCCGAACCCATATAAGGCGCGTGTTTTTGGAATTACTCGATCCTCCATTAGCATCTCTTCTACAACTCTCAACAAAATGATATTGACTGAGCTACCTACATCAATCAACACTCTTTTCACGTTAGTGTCATGTATAAGTAGAGATATTACCAGTGTGTTGTTGTGTGGAAGCAATAATCCATTGGTGTCTGCGTCGTCAAATGAGATATTGTTTGCTTCCATGGTCTCACGAATCCACTTCTCGTGTGTAATTGTGAACTTGGTTGTTCTTTTGGAAACTACACCATTCATCTCTTCTCCTCCGTGTATCACATTTACTGTTCTCTTTGGAGATGGTGGCTTTGGGGGCTCTTGCATGTTCTTCATGTATGCCTGTCTACCTTTTTCACTAAACAGTTCTGTTAGATAACCTTGTTTTAATAACTGTTCTACCTCACCTTGCAATAACCTGCAATCTGACGTTCTGTGTCCATAATCGTTGTGGAATTCACATCAGAAGTCTGGATTCCTTCTATTTGGATTCAATCTCATTTATTTGGGCCATCGAACTTTATCACCCATGTTTCTTAATAGTGTAATTAACTCAGAAGTAATTACATTGAAGTTGTAGTCTCCAATTCTTGCGTTACCTCTATTTTTTTTCATCTCGATCCTTTCTTGATCTTGATGAGGATGAACTCGTATCTCTATTTGACGGCCTATATTCTGACCGTGTGTTTTCAAATTTGGAATGAGTTTTTCGTCCCAAAGGTCCCATATATAGATCACCTGTTTTTACCAGTTCTTCTTTCTGGTTCGGAGCGTCTAGAACTGGTCTTGTCTTCTGCTTTTGATTGAGCAATGGTATCTTCTTCTATCCGTAACTTGGTGTTGTACCTGTTATAGACATCGTTTCATGTTGTGGCTGGGAACTCTCTCAAGCTTTCCTTCAGTTTTCTCGTGGCTTCTGAGCTTGTATCATTTAAATTTCTTGCAAATGCCATTGCCTCCCAATTGTCAGGCACTCTTAGTAGCAGTATTCTTTCTCGTTGAAACCTGTCTACAAACTCACAGAGCAACTATGTGTCTCCTTGTTTTATTTTGAATATGTCTTCCATACTTTTTTGACTTTTTGGGCATCGGAATATGCTTTTATAAAAGAATCTGCAAGCTCAGCAAAAGAGTCAAATTTGGGTAAAAGAGGATACCATGTTAGCGCTCCTTTGGTGAGTGTTTCTCCGAACTTCTTGACCGGTACTGATTCAATTTCTTGTTTAGTCAAGTCATTGCCTTTTACTTCTGTAGTAAAAGTAGTGACATAATCACGTGGATCGGTTGTCCTGTCGTACTTGGGAATATCGGGCATTTTGAATTTCCTGGGAATAGGCAAGGGTGGTGCACTTGGCTTCCAATGTTTTTGCGAATATCTATCAACGTCAATGCCCTTGATGACAGGTGGCACTCCAGAAATTTGCTCGATTCGATCGTTTTGTTCCTTCACCTATTTCTGCAAGGTTAGTAATAAAGATTGTAAATCTGAATTATTGGACATACCTGGTCTTGCTTCAAGAGACTCATTCGGACTGCCTCTACTTCCTGAGTTTGCTAATCCGGATTGTGGATTTTCCATAGTTTCAGTGTTGTTAGGAGGAGGCGTAGGTGATACAGCTGATAGCCCCCTCATGAAATCTTGTAAGGCTTCATTCACATATTCACCAACCATTTGTTTTACAGGGTCTTGTTCTCTTGTTTGTTCATTTCCATTGTGATCATTGTTTTGAGTCATAGACCTCCATGGGGATTGATCCCTTGAACCTCGTGGGGATCCCTGAGGTGATGGAACTGGAGTTCCAGTTAGCTGTTGGTTGTTGTCATTGGCATTCGACATGATTCACAAAAAGTTATTTGAGAAAAACAAAGATTATCAGATTCCCGGTAACAGAACTAATTTGTTTAACCAAAGAATTAGATTCTCTGCCAAAGCTATTTTAAGAAGTACTCGGGTTTCTGATAACCAAGAGAATTATAATTAGACTTGTCAATAGAAAGCAACAAAGATGCGTAAAAGGAAGTGTATTTCAATAGTGTTTCGAACGTGTCCTTACAAGTTATATTTTACTCCCTTTTATAGGTAATTTCTTAATATAACGTCTACTCTTCTTAATGATTGAGCATTAATGATAATAATGGCATTAATGTAACTTTACAATGGTTAATCGTAACTGTTGCGTGAAGAATATGTATTGTTTGACTCATTTATTGAAGATCTCCGAATCTGCCTTTTATTCTGTCTTGATTCATTCTGACCGTGTATCTTCATCTCCTCAATTAGATTGAGACTCCCGTATCTAATTACCTCGTGGGTATGCCGTTCCGTTCCTCTTTATCTCGTACCTCTTCGTAGAGTCTCGTCCAGTTGTTATGTTTTCATTGCTCCACCTGGATTGCTTTTTCATCATAATTAGTACACACGTGAAGCCTATTTTTACCAATACAGGGGTGAATTGTGTCCCTTCTAATTATTAGTCGCCGGTACTGATCAATAGCTAGTCGATTATCTTGGTAAGTAGATAAACAGAAATAAATAAAGTGCAGAAGTAAACTTGTTTACGCTTAATAATGGATAATAATTGAATTTATACGAGGTTTTAGGGATACGTGGACTAATTCAATACAAGTGATTAATAACATTAGATGACAAATTAAAAACAAACCAATAGTAGTATCGAGTCTGGGCTCTGTGAACAACTAATTTTTGACCACACCCAAATTCTATACTATTTTTGGTGTAAATATTTCT
>ML292201.1:0-25413 GCA_005239495.1 Nicotiana undulata
CACTAGGACTCCGCACGGAACTTACCATCCCTACAACCGTTAACCTACTCACAGAAGACAACCTACCCGAGGAAACTAGACAACTGGCACCTACCATTATGCTATGATTCTCACTTTCTACAATATCAAGACCCCCATCCTAAGCCTGTATCCATTTACCATCTTTACCAATCTGTCCGCTCTTCCTGGACATCTACTAAACGGGCTACCACATCTTCTGATTCATCACTAAGCTGTCGCTCTCCCACTTTGCCCAACTCATTCCTTTAAGTGCTACCTGACTTCCTTTCCTTACACATGATCTTTTAGAATTGGCACCACCGCTTAGCACTTCTCACGTATCTTCCTTCATCGTATGATGCCCTCCTGCTGCCTCAATTTAATACTGCCCTCCGTAGCTCTTAAACCAATAGATCCCCACAACTTTAAATCTTTACGCAGATCATCTTCCTCGAGCCGCCTTCATTAAAAGTAACTGTTCAATTCTGAACCACTACACACCACGATCTCTGATAACCGCTTCCTCAACACCGCTTCACAACACTCTAACCCCATGCGACCTAAGAGCTATAACACTGGCGAACTTTAACACATTCTATTCGATCAAACGACGATACCACACCACAGGTGAATATTCAACCTTTCCCAATGACACCCAGCCTCGATACTTTATCAACGCAAACCGGACCATTCATAATCCCAATGCCTTTCCTCTAGCGGAACTAAAAACACCGAAATCTCGAAACCACGCTCTGAGAAGACCTCCCTTCAAGCCATTCATCACCCCAAACACATGGGCAAGCATTCTACCACCATATCAACATCGCGCGATAACCAATCGAAACATCATCACTATCCGAGCATAGCCTCAAGGCTCTCAGAAACACAGCTACTGAGCTGAAATAACATCATATTCTTCTGCAGGGCGATAACAACAGTCCATTCGACTATGCATGAAGAACATCACGCACCGCATCTGTAGCCCTATTACAATTCCTCAAACTCTCGATTATAGAAAGCGCTTCGCGACGTATAAGATTGAGTAGGAAGAAACATAGGCATAAGCCTTAAAGGAATCAAGTCGCACGATGAGGAATCAAGAAGGGAATTACTGCTAACAGCCCTGTAGTCTCTTGAAGATAAGTACAGACGTCTCCGTACCGATCCGCAAGACTCTACTAGACTTGCTCATGACTCGTGAAAGCTACGGGAACCTAGAGCTCTGATACCACATTGTCACGACCCAAAACCTATGGGTTGTGATGGCGCCGGACACCACTGCCAGGCAAGCCAACCCCTTAATCAGTTGAAATACCTCCCTGTTTAACAATTTCAAAATCATTGCCTTTATTACATTTCATAATCAAATAATTTTTTTTTGTAAATTAAACACGACAAGAAATCTATTTAATTCAATAAAACAAGACTCAACACATCCCCAGAAACCGGTAACACAAGTACATGAGCAGTTTCTAAGAATTTATACAATTATACAACTCTTTTCCGAGAAATAAATGGGACAAAGGCAATAGATATAAAATGTAGGTACACCGAAAGGAGACTCCGGCAGCTGTGGAACGCCTCTGGATGAATGCAGCCCATATAAGTCCCCAAATTGATCACTGTACTATAAAGGTAACTGTGCAAGTAACAATCTCAAATCAAACAAGTTTGGTATCCGCCGTGGCGTACGACCCGCTCCCATATGGTACTCAAACTCACCGTGGCGTACGACCCGATCCTACCCTGGTAGTCTCAATCTCGCCGTGGCATACGGCCCGATCCCACCCTGGTAGTCTCAATCTCGCCGTGGCGTACGGCCCGATCCCACCCTGGTAGTCTCAATCTCACCGTGGCGTACGACCCAATCCTATAATATAATCAATCATCACTCTGTCGTGGCGTACAAACCGATCCCATAATATAATCAATCATCACTCTGCCGTGGCGTACGACCCGATCCCATAACATAATCAATCATCACTCTGCCGTGGCTTACAACCCGATCCCATAATATAATCAATCATCACTCTGCCGTGGCGTATGACCCGATCCCATAACATAATCAATCGTCACTCTGCCGTGGCGTACGACCCGATCCCATCCCGTGATTCTCTTATCACACTTAAATCAAGCCAAGTATCACAACGTTCAAAGACAACAATACCAATCACACAAGTATACAAGTCATATCTATGCTACAACAGGGGAAAGCAATGAACATGTTGTGTCCTAACTACCGGACAAAGCAGTAATAGCCACTACGTACGGACTCTTGTCACTCGATGCGTACGTAGCCCCAAACAAGATCACATAGCAAACAAGGTTATCTAGAGGGACAATTTCCCTGTTACGAGGTTAGAAAGGAGACTCACCTCGCTCCAAAGATTCATCACCGGCTTCCAAGCCTCTACGACGACTAAAAATGGATGCGCACGCTCCCAAACTATCCAAATAACGATAATTCAATGAAAATATACTCAATAGATCATAACCAATTCAAATTACAAAGTTCCTCAGCCCGGCTCAATGAAATGACCAAAATGCCCTCGGGCCCACGTGCCCGGACCTCGAAATTTCTTGAAGAAAATCTCTACCCGAAGCTTTACTAATTCAATTACACATTTTACTCAATTATTCATGCTCAATTCGTGGCTAAAATCCAAATTTCCAAATTTCTAGGTTTTCTTCAAAATACTTAATTTTTTTACAAATGTTTTTCATGTTTAATCCCATGTAATAATATTGTATCTAACTTGAAATGAGTAGGAGTAACTTACCTTAACATAGATGACGAAAATCCTCTCTTGAAGCTCTCCAAAAATCGCCCATGGCTTTGAAAAATGAGAGAGAAATTCCAAAATCTCGTGTTAATCAACACTGCCCAGTTCTGCCCTTCTATGCGATCGCATGAAGTCGTCTGCGATCGCACAGGTCACCCAGATCACTCCTCCGCGATCGCACAAGCACGCCCGCGATTGCACAGGCCATTTCCAGCTCCCACCAAAATCCTTCTCCGCCATCGCACCTTCCCCCTTGCGATCGCACTAGCCTGCCCAACCATTCTCCGCGATCGCACACCAACATCCGCGATCTCATAGGACAAAAAACCTTGCCCCTCAATTTCCTCTCCGCGATCGCATAGCTAAGGCTATGATCGCATAGCATTACCAGAAACACCAGAAACAGAAACAGCAAATTCACTTTGAAATGCCCCGAAACAACCCCGAAACACACTCGAGGCCCCCGGGACCCCATCCAAACACACGACTCAGTCCCATAACATCCCACGAACTTTCTCGGGGCTTCAAATCTCCTGAAACAATGCCAAAATCACGAATCGTACTAAAATCCAACTCTATGAACTTTGAAAATTTCTAACTTCCACATTTGATGCTGAAACCTATCAAACCACGTCCGATTGACCTCAAATTTTGCAGGCAAGTCATATTCAACATTACGGACCTGCTCCAACTTTTGGAATCGCATTCTGACCCCGATATCAAAATTTCCATTTCCGGTCGAATTCTTCAAAAACCTTTAGTTTTCTATCTTTAGCCAAAAGACCTTAAATTGACTTCCGGATATCCGAATTCACTTCTGATCATGCTCCCAACTACATAATCACCATACGGAGCTATTCCCAGACTCGGAATCCCAAATGGACATCAGTATCATTGAAATGTACTTCAAGTCAAACTTAGGAAATTTCCTTAAAATACCGACTTTCCACAATATACGCTGAACTGCTCCTGGGTTATCCAAAACCTGTTTCGGACATACGCCCAAGTCCGAAATCATCATACAACCCTGCTGGAACCTTCGAATCCTGATTTCGAGGTCGTTTACTCAAAATCCTAGCCTTACCCGATTTCTTCAACTTAAGACTTCTAAATGAGAATCTTCCTTTAAATTCAACTCCGATCTTCCTGAATTTCAATTCCGACCATATGCACAAGTCAATATACCTGAAATGAAGCTGTTCGTGACTCCCAACTGCTGAACAACGCGCTGGATCTCAAAACGACCGGTCGAGTCATTACACAATACATCATATGAAGCTACTCAAGATCTCAAACTACTAAACGGAGCGCTAAAGCTCAAAACGACCGGTCGGGTCATTACATGGAATCATTAAATGACCAATCCGATGTCATCTACTCAAACATGAAATCTTGGTCAACTCTAGAAACTTAGGTTTCTAAAATGAAACTTAGTGTTCCAATTCAGTGTCAAATCTTCCTGAAATCAAATCAATAATCCCTGCAAGTCATAAAGCAACAAACAAACATACAGACATCATAAATAAGCTATCATCGCTCAAATACACGAAATAGCTGGATAGAATGTTAAGGTTATAGGCATAATATCCATACATATAGAAAGTGTTTGCATCTTTAACACATGAAAATGTAACAATCTGACCAGTCGTGTGTGATCGAATTCAGGTTTTGGATGATTCAGAATTGATTTGGAAGAGTGATTCGTGTTTTAGAAGCTTAAGTGGTAAGAGTTTGACCGGAGTTTCACTTTTGTGTAGACGGCTCCGGAATGGTATTTTGATGATTTCAATAGCTTTGTATGATGATTTTGAACTTAAGCGTATGTCGGAATTTGGATTTGGATGTCCGCAAGTTGATTTGATACATTTTGGCGAAAGTTGGAATGTTGAACGTTTGGAAGGTTGAGAGGTTTTACCGAGAGTTGATTTGTTGATATCGGATTTGGATTACTATTCCGCGAGTTGGTATAGTTCTGTTTTGTAATTAGGGACTTGCATGCAAATTTCAAGTTCATGTTGAGTTGATTTGATATGATTCGACGCGAGTTGTAGAAGTTTAAAGTTGATTAGTTCATTAGGCTTGAATTGAGGTGAAATTCATAGTTTTGCTATTGTTGATGTTTTTTGAGGCCTCGAGTAAGTCCGCGTTATGTTATAGAACCTGTTGATATGATCAGATGGGGTCCCGGGGCCCTCCTGTGTATTTCGGATGGGCTACTGGCCATTTCTCCATGTTCACGATTATTGATTATTGTTATTTGGTGTTCTTCATTTAAGTCGCGATTGAAGCGATCGCGTTCGTGTTCGTGTAGAGTTATGTGGAAGCCTACATTTTTGTTCTTCGTGGTCACCATGAGGCAACCACGTTCGCGAAGGTGGGAAGGTTGTAGCCATCGCGTTCGCGAGCGATATTACGCGATCGCGTACAAGGAAAAACTAGGAAGAGGCATCCGGGATTTGCTCTCCGCGCTCGCGAAGAGATTTTTTGGTAGATTATATTTTTGTGCTTACCTGGGAAGACTTATATTTACTCTATATCGAGGGTTTTTGTTATTTTATCACTTTTTGATTTAGAGCGCTTGGTTTTGGGAAATTTTCGAGGGGATTTCATGATTGGATTAGGATAAGTGTTCTTGACCTGGATTTGGTTGTAATTCATGATTCCATATTTATTTGTATCATTTTATTAGTATTTTGAATTGGAGAAATTGAGGATTTGTTAAAAAATTTCTTAAACATAAAATGATGATTTAAAGGCGATTTGATGTCAGAATTGTATAATTTCTGTATGGTTGGACTTTTATCGGAATGGGTGTTCGGATTTTGTGAGTTTTGTCGGGTTCAAGGTGCTGGCCCGGGATTGACTTTTTTGGGTTGGCTTTTTTCTTTTCATTAAAAATCGAAGCTTTATTTATGATATTAAGTTATTTTGGATAGATTTGAGTCGTCCGGAGGTGGTTTCACACGAGAATGTCATTTTAAAGTACTGATTTAGCTTCTTTCAGGTAAGTATCTTGCCTAACTTTGTTTGGGGGAACTACCCCTTAGGATTTGGATTAATTCTATTATTTGAATTATGTGAAAGACGTGTACGCGGGGTGACGAGCGCGTACCCGGGCTTATATGTGGAAATTGATAGGTTTATATTCTTAAGCTTCTTTCATGTATTTATTTGAAATTTTTTGCATATGTTATATCTTTTACTTGTCATGTTTACTCTCACATGCTTTATTTGGAGTTTTTGGCACATGTCATATCCTTTACTTGTCAAGTTTACTCTCATATGCTTTAGTTGAACTTGTACCTTTTTAATTGTAATGTGACCTCCTATATTATTGAGTTATTCTTAACTGAATAGTTGTTACATGATATCCTTTCGTTGTCGGGTTATTCTCATGCATTTTGACGTAGTTTCTAGTTCATGTCATCTCTTTTATTATTAGCTTATTTCACACACTAGAATTTGAAGTTTGCCATTTCATGGAAATACCTTCATTATTGAGTTTATTCTTAAGAAATTAATTGAAGTTGAAGTTATTGTAATCCACTAATATGTTTTAGTTAAAATTGTTGTTTGATGAGGTGTTTTTCATAGTTGAGTTACTTTCCCTGTTCATTTTGTTGTTATTGAGATTTTGTATACATCGTGTTTGAGCTGTGGGCTATGTGATGTGGTGATATTGGTATTGTTGTTTTTAAGAGGTTGTGGACTCTAGGCACTTGTGGTACGAGTTGATATGTCATGTTGTTGGGATGTTAGCACATGTAAATTTGTTATGTTGATTGATTGTTGTTATGCGGAGCCTATGGGTGTCATCTCACTATTGTCCTTATATGGAGCATAAGGGTGGAATTTCACTGTTGATGATTGTCCGAACCGATGCGGGTGGCTATTGTATTATTGTCAAGGCGGAGTGGTACATGTGTCTATCAGAGTGATACGGGTGGCTATTAGAGTGATACGAGTGGCTATTATGTTAAATGCCTGCGATAGCGATAAGGGTGGCTATTATGATGTTATCAATATGGTGATAAGGGTGGCAATGTGAGGGATGATATGTGATGGCCTGAGGGAATTAATTCGATGATATTCGTGTGATGATGTGATTTTCTTTGTGTATGTCATGCACCTTATGTGACTTGTTGTGTTGCTTTCAATAAGCTATCTGATGTCTTTGATATTACTTGCTGACTTGGACTATGATAATACACTCGCATAAGAATACACCATAGCATGCCACATATACCAATTCAGGAGTATGCCACTGACATTCTTTGATCATGCCCATGTATTCTTGTATTAACTGTTTCCATTGTGATATTAAGCTTGTGGTCACGTCGAACAGATTGTGATATTGAGCATGTGGACATGCTGGGTGGATTGTGATATTGAGCATGTGACCACGCAAGACGGATTGTGATTGTGAACATGTGACCATGCCGTGAAGATAGAGATATTGGAACGTGAGTTATCCGTGCACTGGTGATTGAAATGTGGGCACGAGTTGTCATGAGCGTATGATTCGTGATTTGGGACTCGTGACTTGTGATTATGAGATGAGGTATCTCGGAGTAATTTTTGTTGTGAGACTTGTGTTAGTACGTCTCAATTAATTGGCCATCATTTGTTTTCCTTATATGTTTTCATTGGTACTTTAAACATGTTCTTATTACTTAACTGTTTATTAATGTTGGGTCTGGTTGCCATTTACTGATTCCTTCTTTCATTATTGGCTTTATACTTCTATATTGCACAAGTTATTTTGACTAGTAGGTGTATTGACTTTTACCTCGTCACGACTCCACTGAGGTTAGTCTTGATACTCACTGGGTACCGACCGTAGTGTACTCATACTACACTTTTGCAACTTTTTGTGCAGATCCAGGTATTGGAGATATCGGACTCAATCAGAGTTAGCTTATTGATTGCGAGGATTCAAGGTAGAGTTGCTTGGTCGGTACAGTCCCTTGGAGTCCATTCATTTTTATTGTACTGTGAGTTTGTTACTCGAACAATATTGTATTTCTATTTTTTAGTTCTCTCTATGTATTAGCTGGAGTTCGTAACTCTGTATTACCTAGTGTTGGGAGGTTGTTGTGATTATTTCTGCGTAGGCTTGTTTCACCTTTAGTTCGATTTATATACGAATCTATATTTTAAAATATCATAGTTAAAATGGCTTAATTGTTGTAAGTAATCGGCTTACCTAGTCTCTCACGACGCTTAAGGAGAGATTTTGGGTCGTGAAAAGTTGGCATTAGAGCTCTAGGTTTATAGGTTTTATGAGTCACGAGCAAGTTTAGTAGAGTCTTGTGGAATGGTGCGGTGACGTCTTTACTTATCGTCGAGAGGCTACAGAACTATTAGGAAATTCCACTTCTTTCATTCCACCGTGCAGATTTGTTGATTTCAATGTTTGAGCCTTTGTATCTCCATTCTCTCACAGATGGTGAAGACACACACTATCGGATAAGCAGAGCAGACACACGCGCCTCCTGCTAGAGCCGGGAGAGGCTGGGGCCGGGTAGAGGGTGAGGACGGGCACGTGCCGTAGCTAGAGAACCTGCCAGAGCAGCAGTTGAGGAGCCACCAGTAGCTTCGGTTAGGGAACAGGCACCAGAAGCACCTGTTGTTACCCCCGGACTTCACGAGACTTTGGCACAGTTCCTGAACATGTTTGGTACATTGGCTTAGGCGGGATTGATCCCACTTGCACCAGCTACTTCATAGAGTGGGAAGGAGCTCTGACCCGTGTCCCCCATACTCCAACACAACGGGCTCACATTGATCAGGTTCACAGTGTTATGCCGGTACAACCTGTTATTCCGATTCAACATAAGGTCAGTACATGTGCATTAAAGAAGGAGCAGAAGAGGCTTGAGAGGTTCAAGAAGTATGGTCCACCTATGTGGAACAACTACCAAGGATGCACATGATTTTCTAGAGAAGTGCCAACGTATTCTCCGCACCATGGGTATTGTGGAGGTGAGCGGAATTGCTTTTACTACATTTCAGTTGTCGGGAGCGAGGTATCAATGGTAGCATGCTTATGAGGAGGGTAGGCTAGCTGATGCATCACCACTCACTTGTAATTAGTTTTCAGATATGTTTTTGAGGGAGTTTGTTCCCCAAACCCTCAAGGATGCATGGTGCACAGAGTTCGAGCAGTTGCGACAGGGCACCATGACAGTGTCGGAGTATGCCATCAGGTTCACTGAGTTATCCGATTCAGCATGGCATGGGAGTTGGAGACCGGTACTCCATTTTAGTAGGTTGTGGAATTTTCTAGGAGGTTAGAGCGTATCCGGGGTGAGGAGAGGGAGGATAAGGAGGCCAAGAGGTCTTGAGTTTCTAGAGGATTTAGTGGATTCCACTCTTTAGCTATGACCCATCATGGCGGAGGCTCAGTGTCACGACCTAAACCGATGGGCCGCAACAGGCACCCGGTGCCTAACTCAACCGAGTACTAACATAACGTATCTTTCTCATTACATCAACATAGGTAAATGGGACAGAAGGTACGTTTGAGGTAACAAGAATAAAACATCAGGGAACACTCGACATAAAATGACCCAACTTGATATACTGACTTATACATATGACGTACGGGCCTATAAGGCCAAAATAATCACTCGTATACTGAACATAGGACGACAAGGCCATAAAATCTTTCATATACATGACATATGTATACAAGATTCTAAGAGTACATAAACGTCATAAGGCCGAGAAAGGGCCCCGACATACCAATCAATACATGTCTAAATCATACTAACCAAATAAACAACTCCGGAGCAAATGAAGTGCACCAACATCTTCCGCTGAGCTGATAGCTTACTTGGAAGACTCTCAACCTTTCTATCGAGACCCGCGGGCATGAAACGCAATGTCCACATGCTAAATGGACGTCAATACAAATAATGTACCGAGTATGTAAGGAATGAAAATCAGTAAACAATAGACATGAGAGAAACATGGAGTAAAAGACTCAACCTATATATCTGAATAGATCTGCGAATCATTTAATATTATAATGTCATGCATATGCGTATAAATATCATACCATGCGTGGGTACATGCGTTCATAACATCATCAAGCCTCTGAGAGCATCCCATCATATCATCTCGGCCATTGTGGGCAAATCATCAACGTATACCAGCTGATCAGGTGGTGGTGCGTATATAACGCCGTAACCTTTTCCCATATATATATATATATATATATATATACGCGTATATAACGTCATCTGGTCATGGGTCAATGTACATGAATAAATGAATGCAATGCATGAGAAGTACGTCAATAAAATCTCTCGAAATGTCATAAGACCATTATGCCTCTGATTATTATCATGAAATAAACTTTATCAACTTATGTATTTTCTGAGACCCATGAACAGACGATAGAATAATAAGACATATGGGGAATGAAGAACATAAGAACCTCTAGTATTTCTATGAATAGAGTCATTTATGGAAGTTGTGCATTTACTCGTTTCGTTTGTATCGTATTGATCATGCCAAAAAGAAAGAAGGGATAGCCTTAACATGCCTGAACCGATTCTCTTGACAATCCCTCTAACACACGTCTTTTTCGAAGAACACGTAACAACGGATCGAAGTAGGGAAAAATCGGTATGATATTCTTGAGAAAGATTATACCATACTCCCTTAGAACTGCGATTTAACGCTGCTGCATTTTCATAAGAATTTGTTGAGCTTCATTCGTTACTTTTATTGAAGATTTCGTATAAACTCTCTGGTTTGAGATTCATCCGTTTGCAAGCAAGTATAAGTATAAGCTAAGCATATGCGAAAGTCTCTTAATATTGGGGTTGTGGGCCCCACTCTTGTGGATGACTTAGCAAACTGTTAATTTAAATATGCCACCTATATGTGAACTTTAAGAGTCACATTTTGTGACTTTGTTGGCTTCCACGTTAAGGATTAAATCCTTATCCAATAATTATCCACCTAATTTCTTAATTAGTTTGTTAATTCCCCCATTAACCAATAATTACCCAATTATCCACATAATTAGGAATTATCTCAAATTACTTAAAATACTACTCACTTTTAACACACTTTGTACACCTTACTATTATGGTCATGTGGTACCTTTTACGACACTAGTCCATAAATACTGGGTATTATAACTCGGACCGTATTTTATCCCAAAATGTCAAAGTTTGACGAAACTTATTTTCTTTGGTTCGCTTACCCTCTCACCTTTAGGAATTTAGATATCACTTGTTTGAAATAACGCAATACTTATAATCTCCAAATAATCTTGTCCTTGAACTGATGTCAATTATCTTACGACAAATTCAACGTACAATACTACAGGGTGTAACATCATCGTAATATAATACTGCGGATCGTAACATCATCGTAATATAATACTGCAGAGCGTAACATCATCCTAATATAATAATGCGGAGCATAACATCGACATAATACTACGGGGCGTAACACTCGGGCAGTCAACCAGTCTAGTCCGCATTTCAGACTACTTGTGGTGCTCCAGTTAGTGAGGGAACTCATATGTGGTAGTCATCTCTTAGTGCACCACCTGCACGGGGTTCCTATGACGGTTATTCTAGTTATTAGGACTCAGTACCAGCAGCCACGCCCGTAAAGGGATTGTTATGAGTGTGGTGATACTAGGCACCTCATGAGACATTATCCTAGACTTGAGATAGGTGGATTTCATCAGAGCGCTCATGCTATGGGATCCATTCTATTTTCTACTCTACCTGCACAACCAACTAAGGTTGGAGGACAGACAGGTAGAGGGCGCCCTAGAGGGGGAGGCCCGATCTATTGATATGCTTTCCGTGGTAGGGCTGAGGTTGCTGCACCAGATGGTGTCATTATAGATATGATTTCGATCTGTCTTAGAGGAACATCGGTCTTATTTTGATCCGATCATATATATTGGTGTGAGTCCTCTTATCTTCTACATATATGGGTGAGTTTTGTGATTCTTGTACTCTACTTATGTGTTCACCTCTATTGATAGATTTTATAGTGGTAGCCCGTGTCTACCATTTTGATTTGTTCAATACTGAGAGCTATGAGACTAGAATGAACATTCTGTTACTCATTACAATAGGTTTTGATGTGATTCTGGATGGTTTGGTTATGATTCATGATTCAGGTGCTCTACCAGTATGGAAAGCCCGTTACATGTTGTGATATTATTTCATGGAATTGAGTTAGTGGAAGGTTTTTGTGGGTATGATGTGTATTCTACTTGTGATTCAGAGCTGAGGCTGGGATCCTCATATTTTCGTGTGCATTGATATGTTTGGACCGGGCTACGTTCGACTGTGGGGCTATATGAGGATGAGATCCTTATGATTAGTTCATATGTTTTGATTCTCCCTTGTGGAATGGATTCGTAGTATGGTACTGATAGGGATTTGTGTTTGTCGGGATTGGTTGATAGTTCTCTCATGTGTTTCTCTTTCCATATTTTGTTATATTCGAGTTGTGCTTATTGGGTTTAGCTTATGAGGCATGTTCCCAGGTGGCGTTGGGTGTAGCTTGTTGATTTGCGTGTGTGGTTATGAGATTTTCATTTTCCTTACATTGTTGTTAGCATTGTGAAGGTTTGGGACAATGTCTTAAATAATATGAGGTTATGTACCGGTGCTGGATTTGATTATGGGCAACTTGTATGGTCAGAGATGTTGTTATAGGCACATGGGCGATTTATTAAGTCGGGTGGTCATACCTTGTGGGTGCATGCATGATATGTGGTAGCTGGTTGAGATTGATACAATGTGTTTATGTAGGAATCAGGTCTTTGGGAAATGATTGGTTGGTGAAACATTTGGTTCTAAGGTTTATCGGTATGGGTGGAAGGAATAATCTTCAGTTGAGATGATGTTGTCGGGCCTATGTGGATTGGGGTGACGTGGGATCACCCGTGAGTATATTCATGGTGAGTACATTCAACATTTTCATGACTTCGGAAAGGTTCTTGGCACGTTCTATGATGAACGTTTATTTAAGAGGGAGAGAACGTAACGATGATCGCTTGTTTTGAGAATTAGTGTTTCGTTCTGTGGCTTAAGGTTTTGAGTAGCTTCGTATTGTGTATTATGACTTGCGTGTGCGGTCGGATTTGATTTTTTGATGACTCGAGATTGATTTGGGAGAATGATTCTTGTTTTAGAAGCTTAAGTGGCAAGAGTTGACTAGAGCTTGACTTTTGTGTAGACGACTCCGAAATGGTATTTTGATGATTCCAATATCTTCGTATGGTAATTTTCGACTTAGGCGTATGTCCGGATTTGGATTTGGAAGTCCCTAGGCTGATTTGATGCAGTTTGGCAAAAGTTGAAAAGTTGAAGGTTTGGAAGGTTTAGAGGTTTGATCGGGAGTTGTCTTTGTTGATATCGGATTCAGATTGCGATTCCGGGAGTTGGTATAAATTTGTTTTGTCATTTGGGACTAGAATGCCAATTTTGGGGTCATTCCGAGTTGATTTGATATGATTCAACGCAAGTTGTACAAGTTGAACGTTCATTAGTTTATTAGGCTTGAATTGAGGTGCGATTTGTAGTTTTGATGTTGTTTTATATGATTTGAGGCCCCGAGTAGGTCTGCGTTATGTTATGGAACATGTTGGTATGTTCGAACGAGATTTTGGGGGTCTTAGGTGTGTTTCAGATGGGTCACGAGCTATTTCTCCATGTCTTGGACTACTGATTGCTGTTATCTGGTGTTCTTCATCACAATCACGATGAAGCAATCATGTTCAGGTAGCGTTCTGTGGAAGCCGGTGTTTACCTTGAAAAATGGTATTAACAATTATATTTGATTTGTGGTTCTAAAATATGTGATTTATTCTAATACTAGTTAATAATCAATAAATGATAAGTGTAAGTAAGGAAAATGTGATAACCAAACCAAAGTTGTCACAAAATTGGGGGCCTCGAGGTCAGATAACAGCAGTTAATGAAGAACAATAAATGAAGAAGAATAAAAAAGCTGAGAGACAGTGTTGAGCACGTTAAACGAAAAAAGTAGAGAATGTTCTATTGTAGTGAATATTGTGTGTTACAAGAATGTTTGGGGTCCCCTTTATATAGGAGGGAAAAATCCCAAAATAGTACATGTCTAATTATGACAAAGAAATGCTATTGGTACAACTGTATAACGGCCTAGTACAAACTTGTACTATCTCTTGCAGACCTTATCAGCTCTAACCACGTGTCCTTGGGAGTTTCCCGCCTTTCCATGACGATCATTGATTTTATCCTGCTTCGAGGTAGACCGTGATGGGACTTTGATATACTCTCTCGAGGCTCATGTTCTGAGATAGGACTCAGACTTTACTTCAAGCACGAGCTCGGGCTCGGAACATTAGAGACCTCGATATCAAACTCTCAGATATCGACCGCATACAGATAGTCCCCGCGTTTCTTAGAGTGAAATGATAAGAAACGATTTGAATTCTCGACCCTTCGAAACCCTATGCGATGATGTAGGCATTGAAGAAACTCAAGTGACCCGTCGGTTCTCTTCCCCAAAAAGTCATAATTGCTCGTCAGAGCCGGTTGGCCATAAACATCAATGAACAATCGCCGTTTTCTCTTATATATACTTGCTTTCTTCCCTTCATTAAGAACTTTATCATTCTTCAACAACTATCTTACTCTATAAACTCACCTTTCTCCACCAACTTTTTTGCCGTGTGAGCTTAAAATTGTGTCAGTGTTTTCATCTCCTCCTTCTTACCCTAAAGAAATAATGGCTAAAACATCCCAATCATTTCCTCAGAAAGAAGAAAGCTCCAAATCCATTCATCAGAAAGAAGGAACCTCTACTTCTTCTTCCCGTCCGGCCGGTGGCAAGCAATCAGCGCTCAATGAGATTATTCCGAGCAGATTTACCTTGCAGAAGGACTTTACAGTAGATAAACCTCCCGATGTCCCTGGTTGTCGAGAAAACGCAATGAGGTATATAAGATCAATCAAGGAGAGACACCTTGATGCTGTAAGGAGAGAGTGTGGATGGGAGGAGGAGGTCGTTCTACAAATACCCTCTCATGAAAAAGATATTACGACCTACGTAGAGGGGTTTCTGACAGTGTATACATACCTTTTTACATTAGGTCCCCTCGACCCACTCGTGCTTGAGTTCTGCCAAAGGTACCAAGTTACCCTGGCCCAGATCCATCCGTCCTTCTGGCGGATCGTGTTGACGATGAGGTTTTTTGTTGACAAGGCCGAGATCGAATTCACTCTCAGCCACCTCATTCGATTGTATCAGCCTCAGCATTTCCTAGGTCTAATCGAGCTCCAACGCCAGTCCACCAAATCTTTCTTTGCCAGCAACGACGAGAGTAGGGATCCAGGCTGGATGAGCCGGTTCATGAGAGTGAGGTCCATCGACGTCATTCCTTCAAAGTTCCTTCCGTTCCCCGAGAAATGGAACTTCACACATGAGTAAAATGTGATGCTTCATCTTCCTTTCATTTTGTTATACATCGAGTGACTGTTCCCTTTCTTTTCTTTCAGCAGTCCAATGGATGCCTGATGTGGTCCTCGACCTCGCGGACTGGCTCGCATACTTGCCGCCACTTCGACATGCGATAAACGCAAGTGGATGTACTTATCGAGGTGCAAGTGGGAGGCGAAGCACCATGTTATCTGTTATAATCATACTTTTTCCTTTTTAAGAGATACTTTTCTTCACAGGACCTAACTTCTTTGTCACATGTATTGGTGAGTTCTTCGAGATGAGGCAGCCCCTTCTCGGTGAGGAATAGGAGCCTTTGGCTTCGAAGTCGAAGAATGATAATAAGTGAAAAAGGTCCTCGAAGGATGAGGACTCCCAAAGCAAAGCAAAGCCAGCTCGGGGATGTAAAAACATTGTAGTCATTAATGAGGACTTCGACTTCATCCGTCGATCCACGGGCGATGATGACGACGAAGTGGAGGGTGACATTGTTGACCCGAACCAGAAAACCTTTCGAGATAGTAAAGCTCGCAGCAACCGAAGCCCTTAGCCTCGAGGGAGGAGATCAAAAGCATAAAAAGGACGAAGGCCCTTCATCTCCTGACTTGCCAGCTTCTTCCCAAACTTCGGGGAATAATTCGAAATGAAAAGCGTAAAAGTACCTCTGCCCGATCAGAGCGCCTCAGGCAATTTCCTCGAGGCTATGACAGTAGGTCACTCACCATCATTTCCGTCCTTCTCTAAAGACACCATTAGGGTTGCTTGGGACCTGAAGACGCCCGAGTAAGGCGGAGTCCCAAGTGAGAACGACCCCTTCTAGGGTTGCTTTACTGGGATCGATGAGGCCGAACCAGCTGATGCAAAGTTGATCTTCGAGGAAGCTCAACGGCTTTGTTCAATCGTGAGTTTTTAATAGTACTATAATATTTCTATCTTCATACTTTCTTTCTTTGTCTAAAAAAAGTTTTCTTTCCATACGCCTTCGACAACTTTAAGGGTGAGCTACGTCGCTGTGAGGCCGAGCTGCGTAGATCTTTGAATGAGGAAAAGACCCTCAGACTTCTTTGTGCCAAGAAGGAAAAAGAATTGATACACTTTCGATCGGAGTTGACCCGAGCTCGTGACTTTGAGGACGAGCTCGAGAAGCAGGTTACCTCTGTTTTGAAAGAATATGGGCTTCCTCTCCCACCTTCGGAGGCTAACACTTCAGTGACTCAACTGCAACAGAAGGTAGAAATGCTCGAACGTCTTCGGGGTGAGGTCTCCCAAGTCAAATCCGAATGCAACGAGTGGAAAGCACAGATGGATGTCCTTGATGCGGCCAAAAAAGAAGCATTGGCTAAAGTGTCCTCCCTCGAGATTCAACTTCGCAACGCTTGAGAGATAAATACATTTCAGGCGGTCTGAATAACTGAGCTCGAGGCTGATCTCATGAAGGCGAAGGCCGAAATCCAGGAAGCTCGAGCCGAAGTCAAAGAGATACAAGTAAAGGCTGACAAAAAGGTAGCCATCCATTTGAAAGATACTGCTGATGCTAAAAAAGAGAGGGGTCTCCGATCGAGATAAAATGAGCAACGACTACGCCCGATGCAGATCCTGGAGAGAAACTGTCGAGGAGATTCATGCTAAGAGCTTTGATTTTTATGAGGAGATAGAGCAGGCTGAGGCGGACGAGATTGATGCCAAGTTCCTCCTTTCTTCTGATGATGAAGCAGATGTCGAAGACGAAGAAAAACAGGCTGACAAGGATGCTAGTCCCGAGGGGGTTGATGAAGACAAAGTCTCTGAGGGGGAAAAGACCAAATCCCCGACGATATAATAGGTCTTCTTTTGATTCTTGTAAAGGGCTCCCTGTGGGAGTGTTGTAAATGTACCTTTGTACCACCATTTATATAAAGAACCCTTTCGTTTTATCTTTGTATAAATTTCCATCTTTCCTTTGTCTTTGCTTTTGTGATGAAATTTGATGCATGTCGGTGATCAGTCCGATGTGTTGGACTTAGAACATAAAACCCTTAGGTTTTGTGCTCGACAAACGATCGATAATAGGTGACCACTTAGGGTCTGATCTTCGAGCTTAGCTTTAGCTCGGGCCATTCAAGACCGAACTTAGATGAGGTCTCGAGCACAATGTGCTTTGGCTTTTAAGTTCTTTAGGTATCGACCTTTAGGTTTTAAAGAATTGGCCCTTAGGCTATTTTCAGTTTGGACCTTAGGCTCTTTAAATTGGCCCTTAGGCTCTTTACGTTGACCCTTAGGCTCTTACATATCGGCCCTTAGGATCTTTTTAGATTGTGTCGATTCGAACTCTAATATGGTTATACTTTTCCCCTATTCTAGCTAAAGACTTATAAGAATTTGTTATGCCTTTGGCATGTTTTTATGTTCGTCCGACTTTTCGACGTTTCGATTGATAGGAATCTCGATTACAAGTCGATGTGTGACGATAATTGAGCAACTCGTGGGGTTCTCTCGAAGGCTGAGTTTTTCGAAGCCTTTACATTGTTAGAATACTTGATACATGCGTACATGTTTTTGCCATCAGGGGCTCGACTATTCTACACAGACACAGTTTATTCGACCTTTTGGCACATTACAACATTCTCCTATCGAGGCCCTCTTTGGCATATCTTGATTTCTTTGAAAAAGTAACCTCTAAGGGTGATGCCCACCAGTATTCGAGGTTGATTGAAAAGAAGCCTTGAATACTTGTTAAGTTTTCCTTAGGTAGCATATAGGTGTTGTCTCGTTAAAAACCTCGCCGGTAAAACCCATTTGGGATAAAACGGATATAAGGGAAAAAGAGTGCAACGCATGCTTTAAAACCCAAGTCTTCGAGATGAAAAGTGCCTCGATTCTTCTCAATCGAACACCTGCAACAAGTTAGTATGAAATATAAACAAAAGGGGAGATGTTTATACCTTAGCAATAGTATCATTTGAGCAATATATGTTCCAATTGCTTGGTAGTTGCTCGCCTTCCATGGAGCTAAGTTTGTAGGATCCTTTGCCTACTACTCCGAGGAAGCGGTATGGTCCTTCCCGACTAGGGCCTAGTTTCCCTTCATTTGGGTTTCGAGTGTTGAGGGTGACTTTCCTTAGAACTAAGTCCCTGACTCCGAAGTATCGGAGGTTTGTTCTTCTATTATAGTACCTTTTTATCCTTTGCTTTTGAGCGGCCATTTGAATTAATGCATCCTCACGCTTTTCATCTAGTATCTCGAGGGCTGTGTTCATGGCCTCATTGTTTGAGTCCTCAGTGGCGTGCTGAAATCTGGCACTTGGTTCTCCGACCTCGACTCTTATCAATGCCTCAAATCCATATACCAAAGAGAACGGGGTCTCCCCTATTCTTGACTTCGAAGTTGTTCGATATGCCCATAGTACTTCGGGCAGCACTTCTCCCTATTTCCCCTTCGCATTTTCTAACCTTTTATTTAAGTTTTGAATGGTGGTTTTGTTTGTGGAATCGGCTTGACCATTTGAACTTGGGCGGTAAGGCGTCGACAGGATTCTTTTGATTTTATGATCCTCGAGGAATTCGTCACCTTGCTGCCGATGAACTGCTTCCCATTATCACATGTAGTCTCAGAGGGGTCCCAAATCGACATATGATGTGATCCCATATGAAGTCAATGACTTCTTTTTCTATTATCTTCTCGAAGGCCTACGATTCTACCCATTTCGAGAAGTAGTCAGTCATAAATAAGATAAATCTAGCTTTACCTGGCGCCGTTGGTAGGGAGCCGACGATGTCCATACCCCATTTCATGAACGGCCACGGGGATAGGACTAAGTGTAGTTTTTAACCTGGTTGGTGAATCATTGGTGCAAATCTTTGGCATTTGTCGCATCTTCGAACGAATTCCTTGGTGTCCTTTTCCATTTTGTCCCAATAGTAACATGCTCTGATCACCTTTTGAACTAAAGAATTAGCACCAGAGTGGTTTCCACAAGTGCCTTCGTGGATTTCTCGTAGCACATAGTCTGTGTCCCCCGGTCCCAAGCACACCGCTACTGGTCCGTCGAAGGTCCTTCTGTACAATGTTCCATTCTCATCGAGTGAAAATCGGGCTGCTTTGGCTCGAATGGACCTCGATTCTTTTGGGTCCGTGGGGAGTTTCCCATGTTTCAAGTAGCCGGTGTACTTGTTCCTCCAATCCCATGTTAGACTTGTTGATTTGATTTTGGCATGGCCTTCCTCGATCACCGATTTGGATAGTTGCACGACAGTCCCCGAGAGTATTTCATCTTCTTCGACAGATGAACCCAAGTTTGCGAGTGCATCGACCTCGCTATTCTATTCTCGAGGTATGTGCACCAGGGTCCATTCTCTGAAGTGATGCAATATCACTTGAAGCTTGTCTAAGTATCTTTGCATCCTATCTTCTCGAACCTCGAAGCTCCCATTCACTTGGTTTACAACCAGAAGAGAGTCATATTTCGCTTCGATGACCGGTGCTCCAAGGCCTTTGGCCAATTCGAGACATGAAATCATGGCCTCATACTCGGCCTCATTGTTTGTCAAGTTCGAAGTTTTAATAGATTTTCTAATTATGCCGCCCGTAGGCGATTTTAGAACTATGCCGATCCCGGACCCTTTCACGTTCGAGGCACCGTCAATGAAAAGGTTCCATACCCTCGATGATGTGCCCATTTTTAATGAGAGTTCTTTCTATACTTCGGGCACGAGGGCAGGCGTAAAATCAGCCACAAAGTCTGCCAAAATTTGAGACTTGATAGCCGTTTGGGTTTGATACTCGATATCATACCCACCGAGTTCGATGGCCTATTTGGCCAATCGGCCCGATAATTCGGGCTTATGCAAGATTTTTCGAAGAGGATATGTAGTTAATACACATATAGGGTGACATTGAAAATAAGGTTTCAATTTCCTAGATTCACTTACTAATGCAAGAGCTAGTTTTTTCAAGTGTGGATACCTGGTTTCAATATCTCAAAGTGTCTGACATACGTAATAGACAGGGAATTTCATACCTTGTTCTTCTCGAACCAACACACTACTTACCGCTACCTCGAACACTGCCAAATATAAGTATAGACTTTCGTCCTCATTCGGGGTATGGAGCAAAGGTGGGCTCGAGAGATATCGTTTCAATTCCTCCAAGGCATGTTGGAATTCCGAAGTCCACTCGAAGTTGATTTTCTTCTTGAGCAGGGAGAAGAAATGATGACTCCGATCCGAAGACCTCGAGATGAATAGACCGAAAGATGTTATTCTCTCGATCAGTCGCTGTACGACTTTCACATTGTTCACCATGGTGATTTCCTCGATGGCCTTGATTTTGTCGGGGTTGATCTCAATCCCCCTGTTCGACACCATGAAGCCCAAAAATTTGCCCGATCCGACTCTGAAGGCGCATTTCTCGGGGTTGAGCTTCATATTGTACCTTCTTAGGATATCGAATGTTTCCTGCAAATGAGTCAAATGGTCCTCTGCGCGCAGGGATTTAACTAACATGTCATCAATGTAAACCTCCATAGACTTGCCTATTTGATGTTCGAACATCTTATTAACTAGGTGTTAATATGCGTATCCCGCATTTTTTAGCCCGAAGGGAATTACATTTTAACAATATGTGCCGTACTTCATGATGAACGAAGTCTTTTCCTGGTCCTCCGGGTTCATTTGGATTTGATTGTACCCCGAGTAGGCATCGAGAAAAGTAAGTATCTCGTGGCCAGCCGTAGCATCGATCAAATGAGCGATGTTGGGCAATGTGAATGAATCTTTAGGGCATGCTTTATTCAAATCTTTATAATCTACACATATTCTCAATTTATTCCCCTTTTTAGGGACTACCACTACGTTAGCTAACCATTCAAGGTATTTTACCTCCCTAATGGATCCTATTTTGAGAAGCTTTGTTACCTCGTCTTTGATGAAATCATGATTTACCTCGGACTGAGGTCTCATTTTTTGCTTCATGTCACACCCCCTTTTCCCCCAAGCACTCCTTTCGGGGCCGGTTGAAAGGGTTTATTACATTGGTTGAGACAACTCGTTCCTTTTGGAAAAGGGGTTTGCATGATTTTGAGGTGCGTTAGGTCACCTATCAGGGGTTCATTTACAACTACGTTTGGTAACCAGAGACAGGGTAAGGTCTTGAAATTATCCTAAGGGGAAGGTGTTAGGCACCCCTCAGGATCCACAAGTGTGGTTCCCGGACAAATAGCATTTGTGAATTTTGTACAAGTAGCAAATAAACAAATATTGTTCAAATAGTAGGGGATTTTAGTCTAAGTACACATATGTTTGAAAACAGTCAATGGAGAGCTAGATTTTGAAAAGAATTATAGTCTAAGCATGTATGTAGAGTACAAGTATCCTAGGTTTGTTTGTAATATGGATCACATCGATGCAATACCCGGTATGACACTCCTCAAAGAGGGGCTACACGTGGTATTAGCGCACCGGTCATCATATCCCTATCTACCCTTTCGCACCCCGTGTAGGTAGCTAAAACGAGTGTTAGTCACGACCTCTATTGCATTCTGTTACCCGTCCCTTCCTATTAGTCTTGGAGGAATTTAGGACTTCTATCCTAAAAAAGGGGGGGTTCTAGGCAGACCCTCAGGTTTTAAAGGTAAAATTCTAAGACGACATATAAAGACAAATAGGACTGCAGATAGGGGGTAACATATAATCAGGAAAGGGGCTCAAATACGTCCATAGATAATTCAAGTAATCAGCATGAATCAAACACAATTAAGGTCTGGGTTTTAATTCAGATCCTAAGCGTTGTATGTAAGTGAATACAATAGAGAAACAGATTTATTGCATAACTCAGAGAGGAAGTCCTAATCAGTTTTGCCTACTGATTTTAAAATGTTGTCAGTTAAACAATAATCACAAGAGGGCAGTTCCAATTTTTTATTTTAAAGTTGATTACCTAAGGCTTTCCTAGGCGTAAGATCATATGCAACAGTTATTCAGAGATGTTAACAATTTTAGGTTGTTATATCTAAGAGCATGCAATCCTAAGTGTGGCAGAATATACAGAAGTTAATTACCAGTTGTTAGAGCGAAGTGAACTGTTTCATACTGCAGTATTAGGCTAAGTGTAATTAGGCGAATGTGATCCTAGAGCATGATATCTAATGCAGAAACATGCAGAATAACAGAATTTCTAAACGCACATCAAATTATGCACAACTTTAGAATAGGCAGAAGTGACAATTTGTTCTAGTGTTATTTACCTAGAAACAAGATTTCTAAGTGTGTAGCATGGTTGTACCATAATGAGACATGATTGCAGCTTATGTTAACATTATTTATCCTAGGACAGGATTTCTAAATGAGTTTCAGAATAGGCAGAATCACATGGTGACAGTTCATGTTAATGTTATTGTTTTCCTTAGAGACAGGAGTTCTAAGTAATGATGAGATGCTGAAAAAAAAATAGTATATATGCATCCTAGGGAACATGGTATCTAATGCATGGCATGCTTTGTGTAGGTTATTCCTAAATATGACTGTTATTGCGCATAGAGGAAAGTAAACCTAGGAGCATGACCCTTGATTATGTTACAACATACATAGTACCCTCCCTTTTTCACTATCCAACCCCAGAGTTATTTTACAAATTATTACAGACCATTGAGTATGAATTACATAACTGAAATGAGAAAATAAGAAGTTATCTATAGGGAGCCTGCAATATAGGCCCAGATCTCCATATCCTCAATGCTAAGTTGTGTTACACAGCCTTTCTCGTAATCCGGGTGTGTCAAAGTTCCCTAAGGACCTCAAGGGATCCCGAGCAGTGCTCACACCCAGATTTTATAGCCATAGTAGAGTAAGTGCAGTGTGGAAGGGCCAACCTTAGTGTGTCAAAGTTCAGAGGGAGCTCAGGGGTCCCAAAGTAATGCTCACACAAAGGGGACATAACTTAAAAGGTCTAAGAGTAGAGTGGGAGTGCTTGATATAGTTTTGAAAGAGAGGTTGAGTAGGAATATAGTTTTGAAAAGAGACTTGAATATAACAGAAAAGTTT
This sequence comes from Nicotiana undulata, assembly GCA_005239495.1. NCBI lineage: Eukaryota > Viridiplantae > Streptophyta > Magnoliopsida > Solanales > Solanaceae > Nicotiana > Nicotiana undulata. The sequence continues at coordinate 23,274 of ML292201.1, forward strand.
GACCAATGAAACAGTTGAAAGAGCAGAAACACCAATCTCAGGACCAAAATAAGTTCAACATCACACAAAGAACCAAGAACAATCCAACAACCACAAGCAACGGTAATGGGATTTGAGGGACAAGTATAGAGCATGTGAAGGCAAGCATGTAGTGGGCAAAGGTATGCATAGGTATACAATCAGAAGTTCCTAAGGGGTTCAGGGGCTTGGGATACAACATGGTATAAGATTAGACTAAACATAACAATATCAAACAACTTAAGACAGTAGAGTATACCCTGCGTAAACATAGTCATAGAGATTCACATGGAAATAGGTTTTAAGTTCACAAAGCATAGCTTAACCTACTAGATGAAGTGGATATTCTAATTACATGTTGAACAACAGAATATTAGATAGGAGCATATCAGAAACATAATGAATTGAAGCAGTAACAGAAATATATTGGTTTGAGAACTGGAATTTGAATTAGAACATACCAGGGAAGTGAAGACAATAACACAAAGTAGAAAATAGGAGAGCACAATAGTTAGCCTTGTCTTGCAGCCGGCTAACTTAGAGTAATAACAAGTAGCACAGAAGAGAGAACACAAAGTTTCTAGTTGTGTGAGAGAGAGTTATTGAACCAGTGAGTTCGTGTGTTTGTGCTAATGAGAGGTAATGTATATATAGTTTGAAAACAGGTAGCAAATAAGGTAGGAATCAAAGTTAACCAATAATTAAGGGACTGTGTATCAATCAGTATAAAATCACTATAGCTATCCCTTAATTGAATGGGTTAAGTTCAAACGGTAATATGTAGACAACAAATAAGGAAAGATACAATATGTGACTGCATATAACATATAAGGAAATAATTTAGCACAGTACAAGTATGGAACATGCAATTGAGACTAGGTTCAGAATATTTATATTAAGGAAATAACATAAGAATCTACGTGACAGCCTAGTCGGCCAAAATAAGGCAAGGGAATAGTTTAAAGGTTGAAAATCAGTTAGGGAAATCATCACAAGAGAACAATGAGAGATATCAATTATAGGAAATTAGGGGTTTAAACAGGAGTAGTCCTGATTAGGGGGGAGATTATCAAAAATCCCTATGGATACACGGAATAAACACACAATAGGTAAGTAAAATCAGAGACTCAAGTAAATATCACATAGAATCAAGGATTCAATATTAACACACAGTAAATGATTAAAGGAATTATCAAACGAACATGATATAATAGGGAGAATTAAAGAATCAGAAACCCTAATGATTATGGTAGCAAGAAATCAAAATAGTAACAATCAGAGGGATTAAACAGGACGAACACAATATAAGAAGAAGAAACCAAAATCGGAAACCCTAATGAGCAAAATAGGGTAAAAATCATAGAAACCTTAAGACGTTCACGAGAAAACAAGAGTTCATTCGGGTTAAACGAACATATCAGTCAAAGAGAGACTCAGAATCTAAGAAACCTAGGGTTTTCATCATAATAATTCAAACGAAAGGAAAAACTTTAAATAAATTGTTAAAACATAGTAGGAATCATAGAATGATACTAAAAACAGAAGAAAAATCGTTTTGAAAAAGGGGTTATGAAACCCTAATTTTGAGATGAAGAAACGTTTGGAAACAGTAAAGTTTTTTGAAGGAAACATATAAAACCTCATAATATACACAGATCTATGATAGATCTAAAAGAATCGAAGAGTTTTAAGTGTTAGGGTTTCAAAGAGAACCCAGAAAGGGTAAGGAAAAACCCCAAAATATTACCAGTCTTAGCCGGAAAGTAATAAATCTTACTGGAACGGCCGGAGATGGACGAAAAACGGCATGAAAGGCCATGGGTGGAAGTCGAACCGCTCCAGGTTCACTTGAAGACCTTACGGTAGTGTCAAGCCAGCGTGGGGTGATACATAGGCGAGGAGATCGTGAGAGTTCATGGTTTCCGGCGAAGGAGGTGGCTAGAGAAGATGAACAAAGTTCATCGGAAGGGGGAAGGTGGAAGGTTCTAGAGAGAACCTAGAGAGAACCAGACAGAATGTGAGAGAATATGAGAGAAATGGAACGGGGGAAATGAAAATGGGGGGGGGGGGGAGTTTGTTTCGGATTAATTTGGGAAAGGGGTGATTTGGGCGGTATTTTTGA
>ML292201.1:25593-77744 GCA_005239495.1 Nicotiana undulata
AGTCGTTTAGGATTAATTTAGGTAAGGGTTGATCTGGGCCGTTGATTTGAAATAATCAACGGCTCAGATTGAATGGGGGATTGGGTCGGGTAATTTGAGAATTGGTCTTGGGTTGTTTGGGCTAGTTAATTGGGTTGGGGGTCCGGGTAGATTGAAGAAAATTGAATTAAAAGTGGCTACTTGATAAATACCCATTTAAAAAATAGATAAATAATTAATAAAAATAGCCAATAATTATATAAAATGAAATTTAGGCTAAATAGGTAAAATTAAGGTGATTAAATAGCATTAAAATACAAAATGACTGATTATTGGATTAAAATAGCATAAAATGTATAATTAGGCTATAATTGCAAAGTCATTGCAATTATGGCCAAATAATGCCAATTTGGCTAATTTATGAAATAGTTTGGCGTTAATAGGACCTAAAATGATATATTAAACCAAGACATGCTTTGAAATTATTTGTAATGTAATTTATGATTAATTATTGGCTATACAAGTACTGGATAAATTAGAAATAATTGATAAAAATATGGGAAAATTATGGAAAAATACCCATTGTTATGAAAACTGATTTTGAAGGTATATATGCAAGTCTAAAAATAGTTTGAGGAAAAATTGGGTATCAACACTTCATCGGTTTGAACCTGGGGTCGACACTTAGTCGATGGGTGGTTATCTCCAGCGAGATCCCTATCATATCTAAATGGGACCAAGAAAAGTAATAATTGTTATCACTAAGAAATTGAATGAGTTTTTTTCCTGAGTTCGGGGGTTAATCCCGTTCCCAGATATACCTTTCGATCTGGAAGATGTTCGACCAATACGGCCTACTCGAGCTCTTCGACTGTTGACTTTGTTGCATCTGACTCCTCGGGGGAAACGAAGGCTCGAGGGGTGAGTAAGTCTTCTTTATCATCCTCGACCACTTACTCATCGATCACCTGTCCCTCGGGCTCAACCGAGGGTATAAACTGTGGTTGCTATTTGGCTATTCGCTCGTCTTTTGACTTCTCCGAGGTGGAAGGTGTTGATGCTGGTGCCAAATCGTGCACCGCGAACATCTCCTTAGCTGCATGTTGCTCCCCATACGCTGTCCTTCATTGGGAACTTCATCATTTGATGAAGAGTCGATGACAATGCCCTCATGCTATGTATCCACGGCCTTCCAAGCAGGGCATTGTACCTCATGTCATCTTCGATGACATGAAACTTGGTATCTTGAATTGTACCGGCCACGTTGATTGGGAGGATGATTTCCCCATTCGTTGTCTCATTCGCCATGTTGAATCCGTTCAGGACTCGAGAGGCGGGGATGATTTGGTCGAGCAGCCCGAGCTGCTCCACAACCCTCGACCTGATTATGTTGGCCGAGCTACCTGGATCCACGAGCACACATTTAATTTGAAATTTATTCAAAAGAAAAGAAATTACCAGTGCATCATTATGAGGCTAAGATAAGGCCTTGATGTCTTCCTTGCAGAATGTAAGAGCATCCTCAGGTATGTTGTTCTGAGTCCGCTCTTCCTTTGTGATGGATAATTTTGTTCGTTTGCACACAGGTCCCTGTGGGACGTCGACTCCTCTAATGATCATGTGGATGATGTGCCAGGGCTCTTCTGGTTTGTTCTTCCTGTTCGCCTCTCTTTATCGAAAGTGACTCTTGGCTCGGTTGATGTGGGACTCTCGAAGGTGCCCTTCGTTGATCAGTCAGGCTACCTCATGTCGAAGCTATCTACAATCCTCGGTCCTATGACCGTGAGTGCCATGTTATTTGCATTTTAAGTTGGGGTTCCTTTGGGAAGGATCTGACTGCACGGACTTTGGCCATCTGGTATCTCTGATCTTACCTATGGCAGACACGATGTCTGATGCATCGATTATTAAGTTATACTCCGACAATCGGGGTGCCTCCAATGGCCTCGTGTACCTGTCGAACCCGATTTTTCTCATGAGTTCCCGTGAAAATTTGGCCTCTATCCCTCCTTTGATCGTTTTGAGGTATGTTACGCCTCGAAGCGTTCCTTTGGTCTTCGACATATGGTTGGTATCTTTCCTTGTTCGGTCTCGGCTCCCTTTCTGCATTCCTTGATTCTTTTGCTAAGAGCCTGCTTGGATATACTAAGCCCGAGGGGGATCCTAATTGGTCATCCTCGACCCTAATTTTCGATTGATACCTGTTGTGCACATCCACCCAAGTTACAGCGAGATACTCGATCAAATTTTGCTTCAGCTGCTTCGAAGCTATCGAGCTTCGTTCATTCAAGCCCTGAGTGAAGGCTTGCACGGCCCAGTCATTGGGGACCGGTGGTAATTCCATTCGTTACATCTGAAAGCGGGATACGAACTCCCTTAGCATCTCGTTATCTCTTTGTTTAATTTTGAAGACATCAGACTTCCTTGTAGCGACCTTAATGGCACCAGCATGTGCCTTCACAAAAGAGTCTGCCAACATGGCAAACAAGTCTATTGAGTTCGGGGGGAGGTTATGATACCACATCATGGCCCCCTTGGACAATGTTTATCCAAATTTCTTCAACAAGACAGACTCAATCTCGTCGTCTTTTAAGTCATTTCCTTTTATACCACAAATATATGTGGTAATATGTTCATTGGGATATGTGGTCCCGTTGTACTTTGGGATATCGGGCATTCTGAACTTCTTTGGAATGGGCTTCGGAGCCGCACTCGATGGAAATGGTTTCTACACGAACTTCTTTGAATCTACTCCCTTCAAAATTGGAGGTGTGCCCGGGATCTGGTCGACCCTCGAATTATAGGTTTCCACTTTTTTGTCGTTGGACTCTATCTTCTTTTCTCCTGACTCGATCCTTTTGGTGAGTTCCTCGAGCATTTTCATAATAGTGGGGTATGTTCCTGACCCATTATTGCTCGATATTTATGGTGCTGGCTTAACTCGAGGGGCTGTTTCCGCTCCTGCTGTGCTCGGGGGTCTTTTGTTGACTCTGTAGTTGAGCAATAGCCATTTGTTGTGCTTGTAACATTTCAAAAATTACTTGCAAACTAACTTCTCTTTCTTCATGAGCTTGTGTTCTTTGCGTGTCATGTTGGTCACCTCCGTGTACTCTTTCGTTGGTATCAGTGTCCACATCGACTTACAAAGCATTGCGTGAGCCTACAACGATGGGGACAGATGCTGGTGCTACCCCAGGGTTTTGCGGTGGCACACCGGCGACTGAGGTTGTTGCACTGTTCTCTCCATGGAGCTCAAGACCGTTGTTTCCATGTGAATTTGTTGAGTTAGACATTTTTTGACCTGAAATCAAAGAATCTTGGACAAGAAAAAGTGTGAAAAATAACTTGTGTTTTCAGAAAACTAGCACCAAAACAATCACTATTATTTTTAGCCCCACGGTGGGCGCCAAATTGTTTGCCTTGAGTATGGTATTAGCAATTATATTTGATTTGTGGTTTTAAAAATATGTGATTTATTCTAATACTAGTTAAATAAATGATAAGTGTAATAAAGGAAAATGTGATAACCAAACCAAAGTTGTCACAGAATTGGGGGCCACGAGCTCACTGGAATCGGGATCTCGAGGTCAGATAATAGCAGTTAATGAAGAACAATAAATGAAGAAGAATAATAAAGTTAAGAGACAGTGTTGAGCACGTTAAATGAAAAGAGCAGAGAATGTTCCAGTGCAGTGAATATTGTGTGTTACAAGAATGTTTGGGGTCCTCTTTATATAGGAGGGGAAAATCCCAACATAGTACATGTCTAATTGTGACAAAGAAATGCTATTGGTACAGCTGTATAATGGCCTAGGACGGACTTGTACTATCTCTTGCAAAACTTATCAACTCTAACCACATGTCCTTGGGAGTTTCCCGCCTTTCCATGAAGATCATCGATTTTATCCTGCTTCGAGGTAGATTGTGATGGGCCTTCGATATACTCTCTCGAGGCTCATGTTCTGAGATAGGACTCGGACTTTACTTTGAACACGAGCTCATGCTCGAAACATAGTAATAGAGACCTCGATATCAGACTCTCCGATATAGACCGTATAAAGCCGGCATTTTTGTTCTTCGTGGTCGTGAAGAGGCGACCATGTAAAAGGAAAAACTTGGAAAAGGCATCCAGGATTTTCTCTCCGCGTTCGTAAGGGAGATAAAGAGTTCGCGAAGATTGCTAGAGATTCTGAGTCGCGTTTGCGACTAAGTTCACGCGTTTGAGAAGAGAATTTTTGAAGCTTATATTTTTGTGCTTCGCGATCGCGAAGCATGTTCCGCGATCACAAAGAGGAATACCTTGACATACTTATATTTACTCTATTTCGAGGGTTTTTACCATTTTATCACTTTTTGTGCTAGAGAGCTCGATTTTGTGCGATTTTGGATGGGATTTTCACGATTTGGATTGGGGTAAGTGTTCTTGACCCGAATTTAGTTATATTTCATGATTCATATTTGTTTTATAATTTAATTAGTGATTTGAATTGGAGAAATTGAAGATTTTCGTAAAAATGTTCTAAAACATAAAATGATGATTTGAAGGCCGATTTGATAGAATTGGCTAATTTTGGTATGGTTGGACTCGTATCGGAATGAGTGTTCGGATATTATGAGTTTTGTCGGGTTTCGAGGTGCGGGCCTCGAGTTGGATTTTTGGTTTTCATTAAAGATCGAAGCTTTATTATTCGGAATTCTTTCTTTATGGCATTTATTTAGGATATTAAGTTATTTTCGCTAGATTCAAGCCATCTGGAGGTTGTTCTACACCAAAAGGTCATTTTAGAGTATTGATTTAGCTTCTTTGAGTTAAGTATCTTACCTAACTTTATGGGGGGGGGGGGGGGGGGGGGGGGGGGGGGGGAGGGGGACTACCCCTTAGAATTTGGGTTGATTGTGTTATTAGAATTATGTGAAAGACATGTACGTGAGGTGACAAGTGCGTACCCGGGCTTATGTGGAAGTTGACCAGTTTAGACTCTTAGGCTTCTTTCATATATTTATCTGAAATTGTTAGCACATGTTATATCTTTTACTAGTCATGTTTATTCTCACATTCTTTATTTGAAGTTGGTAGCACATGTCATATCCTTTACTTGTCAAGTTTACTCTTATATGCTTTATTTGAAGTTGTTACCTCTATTATTGTAACGTGACCTCCTTTATTATTAAGTTATTCTTAATTAAAATTGTTGTTACATGATATCATTTCGTTGTCGGGTTATTCTCATGCATTTAAACGTAGTTGCTAGTTCATGCCATCTCTTTCATTGTTAGCTTATTTCACACACTAGAATTCGAAGTTTACCATTTCATGGAAATAACTTCATTATTGAGTTTATTCTTAAGCAATTAATTGAATTTGAAGTTATTGAAAGACATTAATATGTTTTAGTTGATATTGTTGTTTAATGAGGTGTTGTTCATTGTTGAGTTACTTTCCCCGTTCATTTTGTTGTTATTGAGATTTTGTACACATCGTGTTTGAGTTGTGGGCTATGTGATGCGGTGATATTTCTATTGTTAAGAGGTTGTGGCCTATGGGCACTTGTGGTATGTGATATGTTGTGTTGTTGGGATGTTAGCAGACGTAAATTTATTGTGTGGATTGATTGTTGTTATGCAGAGTATAAGGGTGGCATCCTATTGTTGTCGTTATGTGGAGCATAAGGGTGGCACTTTACTGTTGATGATTGTGCGGAGTGATGCATGTTGCTATTGTATTATTGTCAGGGCGGTGTGATACATGTGGCTATCGGAGTGATACCTGGTGGCTATTATGTTAAATGTCTGGGCGGAGCGATAAGGGTGGCTAATATGATGCTATCAATACGGAGAGATAAGGGTATTATATCAACGATGATACGTGATGTCCTAGGGGCATTATGTCGATGATCTTCGTGTGATGGTGTGATTTTCCTTGTGTATGTCATGCATCTTACGTTACTTATTGTGTTGCTTTGAATGGCTACTCGATGTTTTTTATATTATTTATTGACTTCGATTGTGATAGTACACTCGCACAAGCGTACACCGTAGAATGCCACATATACAAGTTCAGGAGTACAACACTTGACATTCTTTGATCGTGCCCATGCATTCTTGTATTAATTGTTTCCATTGTGATAATGAACCTGTGGTGGACGGATTGTGATATTGAGCCTGTTACTATGCCGGGCGGATTGTGACATAGAGCCTATGACCACACTAGGCGAATTGTGATTGTGAGCCTGTGACCATGCTGGGTGGATAGAGATATTGTGAACGTGAGTTGTCTGTGTAGTGCTGGTTTAAATGTGGACACGAGGTCTCGTGAGCGTATGATTTGTGATATGGGACTCATGACTTATGATTATGAGATGAGGTATCTCAGAGTAATTTTCGTTTTAAGACTTGTGTTAGAACGACTTGATCAACTGGTTGTCATCTATTTTCTTTATATGTTTTCCCTGGTACTATAAATGTGTTCTTATTACTTTACTGTTTATTTCGCATGTTGAGTCTGGTTTCCATTTACTGGTTCCTGCTTTGATTATTAGCTTTATACTTCTATACTGCACATGTTATTTTGACTAGTAGGTGTTTTGACTTGTACCTCGTCACTACTCCACCGAGGTTTGTCTTGATAGTTATTGCGTACCGACTGACCGTGGTGTACTCATACTACACTTCTTCATATTTTTGTGTGCATCCAGGTATTGGAGATATCAGACTCGGGCAGAGTTAGCTTGTTGATCGCGAGGATTCAAGGTAGAACTGCTTGGCCGTCACAATCTCTTTGAGTCCTTTCCTTTTTATTGTACTATCAGTTTGTTAACCGAACAATATTGTATACCGATTTTTGAGGTCTCTCTATGTATTAATCTATAGTTCGTGACTCTATATTACCTAGTCTTAGGAGGTTGTTGTGATTATTGCCGCCCATGCTTGTTTCACCTTTATTTCGGTTTTTATATTAAATTTTACTTTATAATATCAGTGTTAATATGATTTAATAGTTAAGTAATCGGCTTAACTAGTCTTAGAGGCTAGGTGCCATCACGACGCCTAAGGAGGAATTTTTGGTCGTGAGAGAAAAGCATATCTGAATTCATCATTTTCCATGGGTAGAGCTATATTCATCAGCTTAGTCAGCTGTTGCCATTGCAAAAAGGGCAAAAACTGCAGCGCATGGTGAAGTTTTGAAGTACATTAGAAAAGCAAGTAAACACCAATCAATAAATTAAGGTTCTCAACATTTCACAACTGAAAATTAAATATGAGCACCAAGTAACAAACAACTAATCAACTTTGTTCGCCTTATGTACATATGTGAGAATATATAACTAATAGCATAGTAGTGAGTAGCATATATTCACAAAAGAATCTGACATAAAAGGAGTCTACTTGGCTACCTTGTAGTAGAAAATATATTCATAGCATCAGAATGAAATAGAATATCATACTCCAAGTGAAGGAATGCAGAGTATGACAACAGGTTACTCTAAGAAATAACCCGATCTTGAAATGAGGAATTAAATAAGTTTAGAATAAGTTGCTTCTTCAACATGCGAGAACCAATGACCTGATATGTAGTTCATATGATAAAAAGAAACGGCAATGAGAACACATACATATTTAAATACCTATTAGTGGTAAGCCATTGACAGCCGATAGGTTTCTTCAGGTTATATATTATGTATAAAAGAACTATTTGAAATCACATTACTTATTGATAAAATTGAGATGTTACTCCTAAACATTATCTACTTTAAGAGCAGGTGGAACATTAATTTTAATGTGGCAATAACCAAATCAAACTCCTGTGACTTTTGCACTTCAAAATCAAGCAAGTTTTTGTTCTTGACGTATGCCCTCGACCTGTCTTTCCCATTCAGTGCCCATAATTCATCAGAAAATCTTTGTCTTAGATATTGCTTCTTGTTTTATATGTACTTTCTAGTTTTTAGCTCTGCCACCCTTAGTTGCTTGGATTGTGTTTACCTCAACAAATGCAAGTAACAATTAAGTTTGATTTGTGGTTTTAAAGTTACGTGATCTATTCCAATACTAGTGAATAAACAAGTAATTTTAAGTATAAGTAAGAAGAATTGATGAACCAAACAAGTGTTGCTAGAGCAATAGGGACCTCGAGCTCGATATTCTCGGAGGCCTCGAGGTGGGTTAAGAGCAATAAAGTAAGAACAATAAAGTAAGAGCAATAAAGCTGAAGAACAATTCTTGGAGCACAATAAACGAGAAAAGTAGGATGGAATATTCTATTGCCAGTAGTGAGATTATCTTTACAAATAATTAGGGTTCCCTTTATATAGAAGTGAAAAACCCTAATGTGGTACATTCCTAATTATGGTAAAGAATCTTATTGGTACCGCGGTATAACAACCTAGTACGAACTTGTAGCAACTCATACAAATCTTATCCCAAAATTCATGCCTAGATCTTTGTGCCTTTGAGAAATTCCCGCTCTTTCTTGAGTATCATCGAAATGGTACTATCTCGAGGTAGGCCGTGCTAGGCCTTCGATTCGTTCCCTCGAGGTATGCACGTTCCAGCTAGCCTCGACCACACTCCGATTTGTCCGAACTCGATCCTATGGTGGTAGTTAGATCCTCGAAATTGGGTTCCCCGATTTCGACCGTATACAGATAGTCCCCACATTTCTTGAAATGAAATGACAAGAAACGATTTGAATTTTTGAATTTCCGAAGTCCCTGATGGTGACATCATTCCGAATGACGTAAGTGTTTCAGTGACCGAAGCGTCCCGTCGGTTCCCTTCCCCAAAATCATTAAGTGTACGTTAGAGCCGGTCGACCATCAGTATCAATGAACAATCGCCGAATTTATCTATATATACTCGTTTTCACTTCCCATTAAGAACTTTTTCGCCTTGCAACACCTATTTTCCTTTTGTATACGACCAAAATCGAGAAGTCCGATTTTAGGGCCTCTATGGCATTTCAAACCCGGTTTCAAGGGGGCTCGAAGCACAATTCGAGGCTCGACCTCGAAGTACTCTCCTCGAGAGGGTATATCAAAGACTCATCACAGCATACCACGAGGCAGTATGAAAATCGATGACCGTCATGGAAAGACGGGAACTTCCAGAGAACACGTGGTTAGAACTGACAAGGTCTTCAAGAATAGTACAAGTCTGTACTGAGCCATTATACAGCTGTACCAATAGCATTTCTTTGTCATAATTAGACATGTACTATGTTGGGATTCTCCCCTCCTATATAAAGAGTACCCCTGTCATGTTGTAACACAGATGGACATTCATTGCAATAGAAAATTCTCTGCTTTTCTTGCCTAAACGTGCCCAAAGTTTACTCTATAGATTTATTGCTCTACATTTGCTGTTCATTTATTGTTCTTCATTTATTGATCATTATCAACTACTAAAGACTACCCTCGAGGCCCGATACTACTGAGCTCGTGGCCCCAGTCTTGTGACCAAATTGGTTTGCTTATCATTTCTCTCTTACTTACACTCAACATTTCTCACTTAATCACTAGTATAAAAATAAATCACATATTTTTAGAACCACAAATCAAATATAATTGTTAATACCATTTTCTAGGTAAATAGTTTGGCGCCCACCATGGGGCTAAAAATAATAGTGATTGTTTTGGTGCTAGTTTTCTGAAAACACAAGTTATTTTCACACTTTTTCTTGTCCAATAATCTTTGATTTCAGGTCAAAAAATGTCTAACTCAGCAAATGTACACGGAAAAAATGATCTTCGACTTCATGAAGAGAACGGTGCAGCTGCCTCAGTTGCCGGTGTGCCACTACAAACCCTGAGGTGGCACCAGCACAAATCCCCATCGATGTGGGCTCACGCAACACTTTGCATGTCGATGTAGGCTCTGATACCAACGAAAGTGTGCACGGAGGAGACTAACATGAAGCGCAGAGAACTCCAGCTTGGGAGCAAAGAGAAGTTAGCATACAAGTCATTTTTGAGATGTTACAAGCACAACAAATGGCTATTGCTCAGCTACAGAGTCAACAGAAAACTCCAAGCACATCGGTATCGGAAACGGCTCCTCGAGTCGATCAGGCACCAGAGAGGTCGAGTAACAATGGGTCAGCAGCAGATCCCGCTATTATGAAAATGCTCGAGGACCTCACCTAAAGGATTGAATCGGGTGAAAAGAAGTTAGAGGCTAATGACAAAAAAGTGGAGACCTATAACTCGAGGTTTGATCAGATCCCGGGCGCACCACCGATTCTGAAGGGTGTAGATTCAAAGAAGTTCGTGCAGAAACCATTTCCATCGAGTGTGGCTCTGAATCCCATTTCGAAGAAGTTCAGGATGTCCGATATCCCAAAGTACAACAGGTCCACGGGCCCTAATGAGCATATCACCACTTATACTTGAGGTATAAAAGGGAGTGACTTAAAGGATAACCAGATTGAATCCGTCTTGCTGAAGAAATTAGGAGAAACGTTGTCCAAGGGGTCCATGATGTGATATCATAACCTTCCCCCGAACTTGATAGATTCATTTGCTTTGTTGGCAGACTCTTTTGTGAAGGCACTTGTTGGTGTCATCAAGGTCGCTACAAGGAAGTCCGAACTCTTCAAAATCAAACAAAGAGAGAACGAGATGCTAAGGGATTTCATATCTCGCTTTCAAATGGAGCGAATGGAATTACCACCAGTCTCCAATGACTGGGCGGTGCAAGCCTTCACTCCGGGCTTGAATGAACGAAGCTCGATAGCTTCAAAACAGCTGAAGCAGAATTTGATTGAGTATCCTGCCGTAACTTGGGAGGATGTGCATAACAGGTATCAATCAAAGATCAGGGTCGAGGACCAATTGGGAGCCCCTTCGGGCTCGGTACATCCTAACAGGATATTTGCTAAAGATCAAGAAATCCAGAAAGAGAGCCGAGGCCGAGCAAAGAAATATATCAACCATATGTCAAGGATCGAAGAAACACTTCGAGGCGGAATATACCTCGAAATTATTAGGGGATGGACCGAGGCAAAAACTGCCGGGGACTTTTGAGCAAGACCGGGTTTTACAGACATTCGAGAACAATGGAGGCACCCCGATTGTTAGAATATAACTTCAACATCGATGTCTCGGACATCGTATCAGCCATGGGTAAGATCAAAGATACCAGGTGGCCGAAGCCCGCGCAGTCAGATCCTTCCAAAAGGAACCCCAACTTAATGTGTGAATACTATGGAATTCATAGTCATAGGACCGAGGGTTGTAGGAAGCTTCAAGAAGAGGTGGCCCAACTGATTAACGAAGGGCATCTTCGTGAATTCCTCAGCAATTGAACCAAGAACCATTTTCGAGAAAGGGAGGCGAACAAGAAAAACGAACAAGAAAAACCCCAACACATCATTCACATTATCATTGGAGGAAACGACGTCCCTCAAGGACCCATGTTCAAACGGACAAAAATATCCATCAAAATGGAAAAGCAAACTCGGAGCTCCCGAGGACGCACTTACATTCAGTGAAGAAGACATCGAGGCCTTGTCTCAACAACATAATAATGCACTGGTAATTTCTTTTCTTTTGAATCAAGTTCAAATTAAACGTGTGCTCGTGGATCCAGGTAGCTCGACCAATATAATCAGGTCGAAGGTGGTGGAGCAGCTCGAGCTGCTCGATCAGATCACACCTACCTCTCAAGTCCTCAATGGATTCAATATGGCGAGTGATACAACAAGGGGGAAAATCACCCTCCCAGTCAATATTTCCGGCACAATTCAAAACACTAAGTTTTATGTCATCGAAGGTGACATGAGGTACAATGCCTTACTTGGAAGGCCGTGGATACACAACATGAGGGCTGTACCGTCAACTCTTCATCTGATGATGAAATACCCAACAAAGGATCGTGTAAAAATGGTGTAAAAATGGTGTATGGAGAGCAGCATGCAGCAAAGGAAATGTTTGCGGTACACGACATGGAACCAATATCAATGCCCTCCACCTCGGAGAAGTCAGAAGACATGCAGATCCCCGAGGGACAGATAGTTTTTGGGCAGTCGAACGAGGATGATGGAGAATATTTCCTCACTCCTCGAACCTTCGTTTCCCCTGAAGAGTCGGATGCAACGAGGTCAACGGTCTTGAACATGCTGTTTTGATCGAGCATCTTCCAGACCAAAAGGTATACAAGGGAACGAGATTAACCCCCGAATTCAGAATAAACTCATTCAATTTCTTATTAACAACATTGATTGATTTGCCTAGTCCCATTTAGACATGACAGGGATCGCGTCGGAAATAATCACCCATCAACTAAGTGTCGACCCTAGGTTCAAACCGGTGAAGCAAAAAATGAGGCCTCAGTCCGAGGTAAAACACGCGCTCATCAAAGACGAGGCAACGAAAATTATCAAAATAGGATCCATTAGGGAGGTAAAATACCCCAAATGGTTAGCTAACGTAGTAGTAGTCCCCAAGAAGGGAAATAAATTAAGAATGTACGTCGATTACAAGGACTTGAATAAAGTATGCCCTAAAGACTCATTCCCATTACCCAACATTGATCGCTTGATCGATGTCGCGGCCGGCCACGAGAACCTCACTTTTCTGGACGCCAACTCTGGGTATAATCAAATCCAAATGAACCCGGAGGATAGGGAAAAGACTTTGTTCATCACGGAGTATGGCACATATTGTTATAATTTAATGCCCTTCGGGCTAGAAAACGCGGGAGCCATGTATCAATGCCTAGTTAATAAGATGTTCGAATATCAAATAGGCAAATCAATGGAAGTCTACATTGATGGCATGCTAGTTAAGTCCCTGCGTGCAAAGGACCATTTGACTCATTTGCAGGAAACATTCGATATCCTTAGAAGCTACAACATGAAACTTAACCCCGAGAAATGTGCCTTCGGAGTAGGTTCAGGAAAATTTGTAGGCTTCATGGTGTCGAACAACGGGATCAAGATCAACCCCGACAAATCAAGGCCATCGAAGAAATCATGGTGGTGAACAATGTGAAGGCCGTACAACGGCTGACTGGGCGGATAGCGACCTTAGGCCAATTCATCTCGAGGTCATCAGATCGGAGTCACCACTTCTTCTCTTTACTCAAGAAGAAAAACAGCTTCAAGTGGACTTCGGAATGCCAACATGCCTTAGAGGAATTAAAGCGGTATCTCTTGAGCCCACCTTTGCTCCACACACCGAAATAGGACGAAACTTTGTACTTATATCTGGTTGTATCCGAAGTAGCGGTAAGTGGTGTGTTGGTTCGAGAAGAACAAGGTATGCAATTCCCTATGTACTACGTAAGTCAGACCATGGGAGATACCGAAACCATGTATCCACACTTAGAAAAATTAGCTCTTGCATTAATAAGTGCATCTCGAAATTGAAACCTTATTTTCAATGTCATGGCGTATGTGTTTTAACAACATACCATCTTCAAAACATCTTGCATACGCCTGAATTATCGAGCCGATTTGCCAAATAGGCCATCGAACTTAGAGGGTATGATATCGAGTACCAACCCCGAAACCCTATCAAGTCCTAGATTTTGGCGGACTTCCGACTTTACGCATGCCCTCGTGCCCGAGGTAGAGAAAGCACTCTTGCTAAAAATGGGTACATCATCGAGGGTATGGACCCTATTCACTAACGGTGCCTCGAACGTGAAAAGGTTCGGTCTCGGCATAGTTCTGCAACAACCTACGAGCGGCATAATTAGACAATCTATAAAAACATAGAAATTGACTAACAACGAGGTCGAGTATGAGGCTATTATTGCAGGTCTCGAGCTGGCCAATGGCCTAGGAGCAGAAGTCATCGAAGCAAAATGTGACTCCATTCTGGTAGTAAACCAAGTAAATGGGAGCTCTGAGGTTCGGGAATATAGGATGCAAAGATACTTAGACAAGCTTCAGGTCACATTGCATCGCTTCAAACAATGGACTCTGGTCCACATACCTCGAAAACAAAACAACGAGGCCGATGCACTCGCAAACCTAGGATCGTCTGTCGAAGAAGATGAAATACTCCCGGGGGCTGTTGTACAGCTATCCAAGTCGGGGATTGAAGAAGGACATGCCGAGATCAACTCAACAAGTCTAAAATGGTATTGGAGGAACAAGTACATCGACTATTTGAGAGATGGGAAGCTGCCCACGTACCCAAAAGAATCAAGGGCTCTTCGAGCCAAAGCAACTCGATTTTCACTCGACGAGAATGGAAATCTATACAGAAGGACCTTCAATGGGCCTCTAGCAGTATGCTTAGGATCGAGGGACACCGATTATGTGCTTCGAGAAATCCATGAAGGCACTTGTGGAAACCACTCCGGTGCTAATTCTTTAGTTCGAAAGGTGATCAGAGCGGGTTACTATTGGGGTAGCATGGAAAAGGACACCAAGGAGTTCGTTCGAAAATGTGACAAATGACAAAGGTTTGCACCAATGATCCACCAACCCGGTGAACAACTACATTCAGTCTTATCACCCTGGCCGTTCATGAAATGGCGGATGGACATCGTCGCCCCCCTGCTAACGGCGCGAGGTAAAGCTAGACTTATTCTATTTATGACTGACTACTTCTCGAAATGGGTGGAAGCGCAGGCCTTCGAGAAGATAAGAGAAAAATAAGTCATTGATATCATTTGGGACCACATTATATGCCGATTCGGGATCCCCTCAGAGATTGCATGTGATAATGGGAAGCAGTTCATTGGCAGCAAGGTGACGAAGTTCCTCGAAGATCATAAAATCTAAAGGATCCTATCAACACCCTAGCACCCGTGTGCAAATGGTCAGGCCGAATCCACAAACAAGACCATCATTCAAAGCTTGAAAAAGAGGCTAGAAAATACGAAGGGAAAATGGAGATAAGTGTTGCCCGAAGTACTATGGGCGTATCGAACAACTGCGAAATCAAGCACGGGAAAGACACCGTTCTCTTTGATATACGGGTCTGAGGCTTTAATATTGGTCTAGGTCTGGGAACCAAGTGCCAGATTTTGACATGCCACAGAGGAATCGAACAAAGAGGCCATGATACAACCCTCGAGCCGCTAGACGAAAAACGAGAGGCTGCGTTGGTCCGAATGGCCGCCCAAAAACAAAGAAATGAAAGATATTATAACAGGAGAACAAAACTCTGATACTTCGGAGTCGGGGACTTAGTCCTAAGTAAAGTCACCCTCAACACTCAAAACCCAAATGAAGGGAAGCTAGGCCCTATCTGGGAAGGATCGTACCGCGTCCTTGGAGTAGTAGGCAAAGGGTCCTACAAACTTGGAACCATGGAAGGCGAGCAACTACCAAGCAATTGGAACATATAGATGCTAAAACGCTATTACTGTTGAGGTACGACCTTCTCCCTTTTCATTTATGTTTCATACTAACTTATTACAGGTGTTCGATTGAGAGGAGTCGAAGCACCCTTCAGCTCTAAGGCCTTGGGTTTTAAAGTATGCGTTGCACTCTTTTTCCCTTAGAACGGGTTTTATCCCAAATAGGTTTTACCGGCGAGGTTTTTAACGAGGCAACATCTATATGCTACCTAAGGAGAACTCAACAAGTATTCAAGGCTTCTTTTCAATCAACCTCGAATACTAGGGGGCATCACCCTCGGAGGTTATCTTTTCGAGGGAATCAAGTTACGCCTAAGAGGGCTTTGATAGGAGAATGTTGTATTGGGCCAAACAGTCAAATGAACTGTGTCCATGTAGAATAATTGAGCCTCCGAAGGCAAAAACATGTACACATGTATCAAGTAATTGAAGAAGCCGCTTTGCTTATAAAAATGCTTTGTGTCTCAAAGAAGTTTACTACTTTCACAAAAAATAGCACAAGGGCCAAAAACTCTCAAAAACTCGGGGATTGTCATCGACAGTCAACTCATCGAGCCATCAAAAACTCAAATTTGTAAGACCTCAATGAGGCAAATTTGAGCTTATAAGACCTCAGTGATGCAACATCGAATCTGTAAGACCTCAATGAGACATGCCGTAATTTAAAAGACCTTAAAAAGGCATAACCCCGATATGAAGGCGAAGGCTATATATTCGAACTTTTAATACGCCTAAAAAGTCATACCCTCGATATAGACGCTGAGGTCATCTCACCCAAGGACTAAAGGCTACAACCGAACATAGAGACTACAGTCATATTCAAAGGCTACATTCAAATTAACGAGGCTCGGTGACGTCTGAATGCCGCCATAAACATAAAGGCCTTCGAATGCTTCAAAAATACTTCGAAAAGAACCGGTTAATCAGGCTACCCTCGGCATAAGCAAAGGAGATTTATGTTACAACCCATATTTACGTACGTTGGTTCATGCCATAAGTTAGTCGACGTAAATCTAAGAAGAGATTATCTTTGAAATGATAAGAGGTTAATCCTCTTGATCTTAAATGATACAAGAGTGTATAAGGGTGATTAACAAGTATTAGAAGTTAAACGAATCAAGGATGTTGTAACTCGTATTTGTGGATAAACCAAGGGGTGCTTAATATTATCAAAGAGGACTTGTTCTAAGTTATTTGAATCATATAATATCCATATCTTACGTCTTGAAGTCAAACGAGCTATGAAACAAAAGTCGACAAAAGTTGTCGCAACTTATGTTCATAATTTTACTTAAACTTTAAGTAAAATATTAGTAAGCTTTTCTCCCAATATAATTGGAATTACGGGGTGATATACCAACCAAATTGAATATCTATGAGTCTAGTTTCCAATTCATTAAACCGTTTATCAATACGACATTGGAGTAGAGAGATATAGGCATTGTTGCGTGACTGCACATACTGCTAGGTGACAAGTAGGTGTGTCACCTACTTGGTTAAATGGTAGCCCAAAAAGAGGTAATTTCGGGTTGTCCACAGAGCCCATTTAAAGGGTTATCTACTGAAATATAACCCTCATTATATATTACAAATAACCAGACCTAAAACACTGAAAACTTCCTCCCAAAAAGTATCCACAAACCCTAATTGACTTTCCCGCTCTTTTAAGTTCTAATTGGGGGTAAAACCTAGTGTTCGAAGAACTAAGAGAAGGGATGAGTTATCCAACAAGTAAGGTAAGTTTACTTCTATCTTTCATCCATTTTATCTCCTGTAAATTCATGGTAATTTGTTCTATACTTGTAAGAACTCACAGGACGGTGATCGGAAGTCGTGAGTTCTAGTTTTTCACTTGTAGCAGACTGTTTTGTAGACTGATTTGTGTCGCTGTTGGGCTGCGCGTTTTACTACTATTTTGTGGAGTTCTGGAGGACGTAGGGTGTGGAGAAACACCATATAGATGTAGGGTAGTGGTCTGGTCGTTCGTTGTAACATTTCCGGGTTGTTTGACACTACTACAGTGGTCGTCTTATATATAAAGTGATTAGGTTATGTGGACTATTTTGGGAGGCTCAATATGATTATTATTGATGTTGTTGGGCTGTTTGGTGATTGTTTTGACTTGTTTGAAGTCATATATATTGGGGAGGTGCTGTCCATTTCATCGTAAAATAGGTTGTGGTCGATACATAATAGTTATGACGCTTAAATGATAATGATAGTGTCGTTTCTCTTATTGTAGTCTAAGGAGTCGTGATATTTGCATAGCTTGAGGTTGGGCAGTATATATACAAGGTATGTGAGTCTATCCCTTTCCTTCTTTTGCACGACTCTGATTGTACATAATGCAATGAACGAGCTTCCAAAGATACTCTACTCTTAGTAGCTAGTAGTACTTACATTGTTTCCCTTCTTATGGAATAATTGATGTTGAGGTTGCTTGTCTTATTATTATGTTATCAATGTTATTGGTACTTCCTGATTCTTATAAGATTCTTGATGAAGAGTTAGTCCTAATAATGTGTACGTAGAATATCGACCTTACGTCACTCCGAAAGGTTCAGAATATGATTCCAATGAGTCCTAAATGCATTATATATATATTTACCTATTTTACTCTACCGAGCCGCGCTATAGTCGGACGGGTACGACACCTATTGTGCAATCACTGATCGGTTGGGTTTTACCGAGTTTCACATTGCCGGGTACGTTTTAGCGAGCCTATTACGACCGGGTATGATATGACGATGATGATGCCCACAGAGGCGTATGTTTTAAAAGTTTATGTATATGTATGTATGTATCACGCATTTCATGTCAGTAACCCTCAGAGGTACCTAGATGTTACAGGTTGTATATTGTCTATCCTTGTTTACATTAGTGTTCTTACTTATGCTTTCCTGCCTTACATACTCAATACTTTATTTGTATTCATGTCCTTTTTATTTTTAGACGCTGCATGTCATGTTGTAGGTCCTGGTAGAAAGGTAGACGCAGATCCCCCACCACAGTAGGCTTTCCAGTTCAGCGGTTATTGGCGAGATCCCTTATCCGGACTTATCGTGGTCTTGGTATGCATTTTTGTTATAGATATTATGGGTATGTCGGGGCCCTGTTCTGGAAATGTTGCATCACCTATGCTCCTTTAGAGGCTCATAGACATGTGTCGAGTCATGTATAGTTTGGTATGCCTTGTTCGATAATTTTTGTTGTATAGTCTTTCATGGCAGCGTTGCAGCTTGTACCTTATATGTAGTTTCTTAGCAGTCTTGTCATCCCATTGATGTATGTTCATGCCATTATCCTTCATTCTTGATCGTTCATGATCCATATCTACCATTTATATTGATCTCATTGGCCCTTAAAGATAATAAAGAAGGTTAGATAAAATGTACGTTGGTGTTCGGCAAGTATGGCCCGGGTGCTAGTCATGATCCTCCAGTTTGGGTCGTGACAAACTTGGTATCAGAGCAGGTATGTCCTAGGGGTTGTTTATGATCTGTGTCTAGTAGAGTCTTGATTATGGATGTGTAGCGCGCCACATTTATAATCAAGAGACTACATGATCTCTAGGTTTGTTACCTTTTTCCAGATTCTAGATCGTGTGTAGAGTTGAGTCTTTAGTGTTCGTATCTAATATTAAACTTGTTTTCTTTCAGCGATGCCTACAACTAGGAAGCAAGCGATTAGTAGACGGCTTGATATAGCTGCGAGAGAGGGTACAGTCAGGTGACTCAAGCCAAAGCAGGCCAAAGTGAGGCTCAGAGTGAGATGTTGTCTCATACCTCATCTTCTCTGCCTCATCCAGAAAATATTAGGAGGCACCCAGAACCACCAACTCCTCCGTCTGGCCCAACAGACCAGGATATGCGTAGTGCGGTGCAGTTGTTGACTAGCTTGGTTGCTTCTCAGGCTCAGAGGCAGAATACCGGTGTTGTTGATAAACTGGATAGTACAAGAGTTCGTGATTTTATTAATCTAGACCCTCCAGTGTTTACCGGATCAGACCCAAGGAGGACCCGCAGTCTTTTATTGACCAGGTTCATCGTACACTGCGGGTTATGCATGCTACAGATACAGAGGCGGTCGAGTTTGCTTCTTATCGATTATGGGATTTAGCGGGTTTTTGGTATGATAGTAGGGAGAGATCCAGGGGTGTGAACGCCCCTCCAGCTGTGTGGAAGGAATTTTCTGAGGCCTTTCTTCGTCACTATTTTCTAGTTGAGATACGACGAGCTAGAACTGATAAGTTCTTGAAAGTTAGACAAGGTAATATGAGTGTGCGAGAGTATAATATGCAGTTTGATTCTTTATCAAGGTATTCTCCCCATATGGTGGCCGAGATGAGTGATATGGTGCATGTGTTCGTGAACGGGTTGGGACCACATTTGTTAAATGAGTGCACGACAACCTCCTTAGTGGAAGGCATGGATATTTCCCGTATTCAGGCTTATGCCCAGACCCTAGAGGATCGTAAGCGCCAGCAAAGGGCAGATAGGGAGCACGATAAGGGACATCATAAGAGTGCGAGATTTGTAGGGTATTCTCATGACTTCAGAGGTAGTGTTAGGCCCCAGTCTTTGAGGAGTTCGACGCCACCTGTAGCTAGTGCTCGTCAAAAGTTTCAGAGGACTTGGTATGATTTATTTTCCTATTCTGGTCCAGGTTAGAGTCCGCGGGCATCATGCTCACAATATTATAGGGATACTAGTCAGACGAGACCCCCAACACTCCATTGTGATCAGTGTGGCAAGGCCCACTTTGGACTGTGTCGTCGAGGTTCTGATGTGTGCTATTCTTGCGGATAGCCAGGACATACGATGCAGGATTGTCCTAACAGAGAAGGTGGTGGTATGGCTCAGCCAACTGGATTTGTGTCTGGTTCTTCCTCATCAGTTTGACCTCCAGCACAGAGTTTTTGGCAGTCGGTAGGTCGTGGTAGAGGTAGAGGTGCACTGCCGAGTTTGAGTGGTGCTCAAAATTGAACCTATGCTCTAGTAGGTCGAAAGGATCTCGAGTCGTCTCAAGATGTTGTTACAGGTATATTGTTTGTGTTTTCTTACGATGTATATGCGTTGATTGATCTGGGATTTACATTATCATATGTTACACCGTTTGTGGTTAATACGTTTGGCGTTGAACCTGAATTGATAAGTAAACCACTTGCGGTATCTACTCCGATAGGAGATTCTGTGATTGCTAGAAGGGTATATAGAGGTTGCACATTGATGATTTGTAGTCGTCAAACCTCGGCGAATTTATTTGAATTAGAAATGGTTGATTTTGACGTGATAATGGGAATGGACTGGTTGGCCTCATGCTATGCAAATGTTGATTGTCGTACGAAGATGGTTAGGTTTCAATTTCCCGATGAACCTGTCATCGAATGGAAAGGGAACATTGCTACGCCGAAAAGTAGGTTTATTTCCTATCTTAAGGCAAGGAAGATGATCTCAAAAGGTTACATTTATCACCTCGTTCGCGTTAGGGACGCGGAGACGAAGCCGCCTACTCTACAATCAATACCCGTGGTTAATGAATTTCTAGATGTTTTCCCAGATGAACTTCCAGGCCTTCCTCTTGAAAGGGAGATTGACTTTAGCATTGATGTCTTGCCTGACACTCAACCCATATCTATTCCTCCATATAGGATGACCCCGGCAGAGTTGCGAGAGTTGAAGGCGAAGTTGAAGGACTTGCTGGATAAGGGCTTTATTAGGCCTAACACTTCACCTTGGGGTGCGCCAGTCCTGTTCGTGTGGAAGAAAGATGGGTTGTTACAAATGTATCGATCATCGACAGTTGAATAAGTTTACTATAAAGAACAAGTATCCACTTCCAAGGATTGACGACCTGCTTGACCAACTCCAGGGTGCCAAGTAATTCTCCAAAATTGACTTACATTCAAGGTATCATCAGGTGAGGGTTAATGAGAAGGATATTCCAAGACGGCCTTCCGGACAAGATGTTGGAACTTTGAGTTATTGGTGATGTCGTTCGGGCTAACAAATGCCCCAACATCTTTTATGTATCTCATGAATACTGTATTCAAGCCCTATATTGATGTGTTCGTGATTGTATTCATTGATGAAATTTTGGTGTATTCTCCTTCGGAGGCGGAACATGCGGGCCACTTGCGGATAGTATTACAGACACTTCAGGATCGTAAGTTATATGCTAAGCTCTCCAAATGTGAATTCTGGCTGAACTCAGTAGCATTCCTTGGCCATGTTACATCTTAGTGTCGACACTCAAAAGATTGATGCATTAAAGAATTGGCCGAGACCTACAACACCCTAAGGGCTGCTTGTGTGATTTCTGCTGGTGTTTCCGCACCTGCGGAAGTGCGATGACCCAAGGTTATCTCTTATTTTAAAAGTCAAAAATGTGTTTCGAGTCCTTAAAAACCCCCTCTTGTCTCACCTCGTTTTGCATACGTAGTCCGGACGTATATCCGGAAAGCCCTTATGTGTACAATTGAGAAAAATGCTAATTTTGCCTTTAAAATAGAATTTAAGTTTACTTCGGTCAACATTTTGGGTAAATGGAACCGGATTCATGATTTGACAGTCCCAGAGGGTCCGTAGGAAAATACGGGACTTAGGCATATGCCCGGAATTGAATTCCGAGGTCCCTAGCCCGATAAATGAATTTTTGAAAGAAATTATTTAATTGAAATTATAAGAGTTTTTGGAAATTTAATGGTGTTTGAATTGGATTGTATCGAGCCCGTATCTTGGTTCCGGAGCCAGGTACAGGTTTAATATGGTACTTGAGTTGTGCCTGTAAAATTTGGTAAGAAACAGAGGTCATATGACGTGATTCATACCCTTGGTTGTAAAATTTGAAACTTTAAAGGTTCTTGAGATTTTTATATGATTTTGATGCTAAACTCATAGTTCTAGGTGTTATTTTGACGATTTGATCGCACGAGTAGGTCCGTAGGATGTTTTTAGGGTTGCGTGCATGTTTGGTTTGGAGTCCGAGGACTCGGGTGAATTTCGGATAGGCTTCGGGGTGTTTTGGACTTAGAGATTTCTGTTGTTTTGCTGTTGCAGGTGCACATATGTATCCTTCTTCGCGTTTGGGAAGGACCTCCTGCAAACACGAAGAGTAGTTTGGTCTGAAGAAGAAATCCTTCTACGCGAACGCGAAGTGCTGGGGGAATTACCCTTCGCGAACGCGACCAGGCTATCGCGAATGCAAAGAATGGGAACTAGGGGAGGGGGAAAATGATACACTACGCGAACGCGGCAAGCGGCTCGCAAACGCGAAGGTCAGGGAGGACATACCTTCGCAAACGTGTAGTGTGTCTCGCGAACACGAATGTTAATAGGAGTGCTGCTTCGCGAACGCGATTGGCTTCTCGCGAACGCAAAGAAGGCATGTCCAGTGTTTTAAAAACAGAATAAAAAAGACGAGATTTAGGCCATAACTTCATATTTTCAAAAACTAGAGAGCATTGGTGCAATTTTCAGAGACAAGTTATTCCCCAAGGTTTTGGTATATGATTCTCAACCTCTTTTCTTCATTTACCCATTACTTTTCATCAATTATTTCCTAAATTCTAGAGTTTTCATGGTAGAAATTGGGGGATTTGGGTAGAATTAGGGCTTTTTGTAAAAATTTGAATTTAGACCTTGTTTGGGGGTCGGATTTAAAAACTAATTACATATTCGGGGTCGTGGGTGAATGGGTGATCGGGTTTTGGTCCGAACCTCGAGTTTTGACCAAGCGGGTCCGGAGTCAATTTTTTACTTTTTGGGAAATATGATAGAAAACCTATGATTAAGCCTTGGGGTTGGACTCTTTAGAATTTATTGATGTTGTAAGTTAATTATGTCTAGATACAAGTGAATTGGAGGCGCAATCTAAAGGGAAAGCGGTATTTGAGGCTTGAGTTTGGCCGTGGAATCCGAGGTAAGTGTTTGGCCTAACCTTAGCTTGAGGGAATAGGTGTTGTGTCCGATTTGCTACATGTTAGTGTTGTGTTCGACATATAGGTGTGTTGACGAGCATCTATGCGTTGGTGTCAAGCATGCCCGTGAGTCGTATATTGTGATTGATATGATCTTTCATTAAGCACTACTTAGACTTAATTTGGTAATTATCCATGTTGATGGTATTTTCTTGGTATTGCCTACTACTGAGTATTGGTTCAAGTTTAAATTTATTTTGTGAAGCTAATTAATTAAGCGAGATTGGTTATAGTTGTTTCCCTTGCCGGTACGGTATGGTTTCTATTATTGTTTATACTGTCGATTCCCTTGTAAGGGTGCTGTTATTTCATTTTTTTGGGTGAGGAACAATGTAAAGCACGAAGGGTGATGCCGTGCGTGATATCATATGCGAGTGTTAATGCATGAAGGGTGATGTCGTGTCATATCAATGAAATTAAAAGCACGAAAGGTGATGTCGTTCCATGATTATGAGAGAGTAAAATCACGAAGGGTGATGGTGTGCCGTTTCTGTTGATGCTTATGGTGAGAAAGAGATTAAAAACATGAAGGGTGATGTCGTGCACTTGTTCTGTGTTATTATTTCCGTTGTTTCAAGTTTGACATATACTTTGTGGCTTTACTTCAGTATTGTTATAACTTGATACCCCCTCCTTAACATGTTTCCCTTTTTCTTTATTATTCCGTTTAATTCTTATTATTATTGCTTCTCGTATATGATTTTTAGATGGTTTTTGTGTCCTAGCCTCGTCACAACTTCGCTGAGGTTAGGCTCGACACTTACAAGTACATGGGGTTGGTTGTACTGATGCTACACTTGTCACGCCCCAAAACCAAGGGACACGACCGGCGCTCGACCTGGTAGCCCCAGTCAAGCGGACCTGGATTCCCTTTTCCATCCCACGTATTACCCCGTGATTCCAATGTACATTATTCAATTATAATTTAAACACATTCTTACAACCTGGAATTAAATTCTAGATTTCTGTCATTACCCACATGTGGTACAATACTTACAAAATATACATAACATACAGGTTTACTTTACGTGGTCTACAAGTTATACTGCCCAAAATACATATGTACATAACCCACATTTCTTGTCTACGGAGCCTCTAAGAGTACAAAGAAGTTATATAATACTTGCCGGTAACAAGGCTCCGGCTATACCTTACACAAATACCAAAATGAAAATCTGGAAGAAGAGGTGGCATGAACCACACAGAGCCCCGAGAGGAAAGGGGCTCACCAAATAGCTGATGGGACGTGGAGGAGGCACTACTATTGGTGGGCTAGAGTACTTGCTATAGAACCACCTACAATCATCACAAGAATGTAGCTCCCCCGTCAAAAAGGGACGTCAGTACATTTGAATTGTACTGGTATGTATGAACAAACTTTACTCTAAGTAAACTCAACAATGCACATGCAAGAGTCAGACAGAGAGTCACACAATCACTGCACAAAGATATAGAAAGAAACACAATGGAAGTTCCACAATTCTCACTTCACAACAATCACAATCACAATTCCACCCTTATTTCTTCTGTTGCGACGCACAACCCGATACCACCTGACAATCACAATCATTTCTTATGTTTCTGTTGCGGCGTGCAACCCGATCCGACTGGACAATCACATCTCACCCTTATCACTTCTCATATATCACCCTTATCCCTCCTGTTGCGGCGCGCAACCCGATCCCACCAGACAATCATACCTCATATCAACAATGATAGTTCACAATTCAATCACAGAAAATTTCAACTATAGGAATATAGCTTCCTTATAACCCACAATACGTATAAAAAAAAGAAATCGTGCCACAATAAACCTTACCCAATAGTGAATCATATACGATATTGCCACAACCGTTTAGTTCAATTACATCACACCACAACTCCTTTTCGTTACTTGTTACACAACCTTTAGCACATACATTCATACTCTTGGATTCATTAACCTACTAGCATCATTTCACATAGCATGGTAGTGCGGTGATCAAGTGAAGACAGACAAGGAATACACTTCACGCTTCAACACAATTTGAACAACCATTTGCACATATTCACACCAATACACATACCGTATGCTCGGACACCACAAAGAAATTTTACAAAGATTAAAGTTAGCCATACATACCTGGAGTCGAAATCCCCTTTTTAACTTTTACTCACAAATCACCGAACCGACTAGTACCATCAATCTAGTTCACAAATAAACGTATTCAACTTAAAATTGGAAGTCATGCATGCAATTCGAACTCTCTTAAGCATTCTGCCAAACACCATGTGACCCCATTAGATTACCAACCCCGTCTTTGTGAAATTTACCCCAAACCACTCCCTCTTACTAAATTAACACCATTATTAATCATGCATGCAAGGTCTTAGTTAATAGTTTAAAGAAACAATCCATGCAAATCCTACCTTTGTTTAAAATCAGAAAATTAGTGGAAAAAGAGTTGGGAACACTTACCAGCTAGAATGAGGAAGAAGAAGATTACTCGAATTATCAAGCCTGAGGGACTTTGAAAATCAACTTGATGGAAGAACCACTTTCTCTCTCAAGAAATCCCCTTTCCTTCTCTCTATTATGTTCAAAAAACTTGTAAAAATGAAGGGGTGAGGTGTTTTAATGAACTGGGGGTCGGGTTTAAAAATTAGAAAAATTAGGAGCCCGACACCGGAATGCGGTCAGGAATGCGATCGCATTCCTGACATACGGTCCGCAGAGACGACCGTAGAATGGCCCTCCTGGTGGGCCAAAATTAAAATACACTGAGCAGGTATGCGACCACTATGCGGTCCGCATACACGTTTTGTGATCGCATAACCTCCCTCACAGAAATCAAAGGGCAAGAATGCGACAACTATGCGGTCCGCAAAACAGAAATGCGATCGCATAATGGACCGCATTGTTGTCCTCCAATTGGGCAGTGGCCTGCCCAGGTATGCGACCATTATGCGGTCCACATACCCGTTATGCGATCGCATAGTGCGTCGCACAACGCCCAACTTCTGGAAAATTTTATTCTCTCAAATTCCGGGGTAGTTTACACAATCAAAGCCCGTTTTAAGAATTTCTACAGTTATAACAATTCGGGGACTTATTCGGCATTATTTTAAACAAGAAATTTTACGGGTCTTTACAACACTCTACACTCTTTTTTGAAGATCCCGGTACTGGATCTTACGGACCATAGTTCGAGGTTGCTTCCTTCAGTCCAGAGGAGAGCCGAGGTAGGCTTGCAGGCGTCCGCAGGCCTTGGCGTCCCCCTTCTATTATATTTCCTAGTGTTTTATCTATTTCTAAGAAAAATTTGTATTTTCTTATTCAGACCGTTGTTTGAAGTATTCGTAGACAGTCCGTGACATTGTGACACCGGTTCTGGGTGGCATTGTATTATAGATTTAGTATTAGAATTCAGTTAGATTGTTAAATTCCGTTCTTTCGCACTTTGTTTCGTTGTTTATGTTATAATATCCTGTAAATATCTAAGAAGTAAATTAAAAGGTAATCAAACCAGTAACGATGGCTTGCTTAGCGGGTTCAACGTTAGGCGCCATCGCGATCCAGACGGTGGGAAAATCGGATCGTGAAAAATTGGTATCAGAGCCCTAGGTGTCTTAGGTCTCACAATTCACGGACAAGCTTAGTAGATTCTGAGGGATTGGTACGGAGACGTTTGTGCTTATCCCCCAAGAGCTACAAAGTTTAGGAATGACTTCACATATATTCTTCTCTATCGTGCGATTTGATTTCTCAATGCTAATTGACCTTCTACTTTGTTCTTTCGCAGATGGAGAGAACACATACTTCTTCATCCACTGATCAGCAACCCAAGTCCCTAGTGGCAGCTCCTACGAGGGGCAGAGGACGAGGCTGAGGTCGTGCTAGAGGACGAGGTCGAGGCCGTGCTAGAGGCCGAAGAAGGGGCAAAGCTCAGCCCAGAGCAGCAACACTAGCGGCGGAGCCTCAGGTAGAGTTTGTTGATGAGGTTCCTGCCCAGAAAGTTTCAGCAGGGCCAGCTCAGGTCCTCGAGGGGTTCATCGCCGCCCCGGTACTCCAGGATGCTTTAGTCTGTCTAGTGGGCCTTATGGAGAGTGTCGCTAGGAAGGCCTACTTCCTACAACACCAGCCATCTCTCAGGCTGGGGGAGGAGCACAGACTCCCGCTACTCGCTCTGCGGAGCAGATGGTTTCTCATTTTCAGACTCTAGCAGCTCAGCCAGCTGGGGTAGTTCAGCCGGGTGTTGTGGCTCAGACCGGTGATGAGGCAGCTATGTCTGTTGATGCTTTGTGGAGGCTGGACAGGTTCACTAAGCTTTTCACTAATACCTATGGCGGTACATCTACACAGCATTCCCAGGACTATTTGGACAACTGTTACGAGGTTCTACGGAACATAGGAATAGTAGAGACTAATGGGGTCGACTTTGCTGCTTTTCGTATGTCAGGTTCTGCCAAGACTTGGTGGAGAGATTATTGTTTGGCTAGACCAGCTGGATCACCAGCTTTGACTTGGGGCAAGTTCTCTTAGTTATTTCTGGAGAAGTTTCTTCCTATCACTCAGAGGGAGGAATATCGGAGGCAGTTTGAGCGACTCCAACAGGGTTCTATGACCGTCACTCAGTTCGAGACCATATTTATTACCTTGGCCCGTCATTCTCTTATGATACTTCCCATCGAGCGAGAGAGGGTGTGGATATTTATTGAGGGACTAGCTCAGCCGATCAGATTGCAGATGGCTAAGGAAACAGGGAGTGAGATTTCTTTCGAGGATGCAGCCAATGTGGCCAAACGAGTTGAGATGGTTCTGTTACAAGGGAGTGGTCAGGGGTCTGACAAGAGGCCCCGTCATTTTGGTAGGTTCAGTGGTGCCTCATCCGAAGGCAGGGACTCTTTTGGTAGTGGCCATCCTCATAAGTCATTTCATTCAGCACTTCAGGCTTCTCACGTTGCTCCAGGTGGTTGTGGTTCTCATATGTAGTATTCTGATTAGTTTCCCTACAGTGCACCACCAACTCCTATTAGTGCACCGCCGCCCTAGAGTTTTCAGGGTGGCTACTCAGGCCGTCAGGCACATTGCTATATTCTGCCCTCGAGCCTCGAGTAGTTCTCCGCACTGGGGTTCTCGTGCCATGGTTCCAGCACTGGGTGTTCCATTTCCTACTCAGCCAGCTAGAGGTGGGGGTCGAGGTGTTAGAGGTGGAGTCCAGGCCGCTAGAGGTAGAGGTCAGCCAGCAGGAGGCCGTCCCATGGATGTAGTTAAGAGTGGTGGGCCCCAGCCCTGATGTTATACTATTCCAGCCAGACCTGAGGCTAAGCCATCCGATGTAGTTATCACAAGTATGGTTTAAATTTGTAGTAGGGATGCTTCAGTTCTATTTGATCTAGGGTCCACCTATTCCTATGTGTCATCCTACTTTGCTCCTTATTTTGTTATGCCTCGTGATTCTCGAAGTGCTCCTGTATATGTGTCTACACTGGTGGGTGATTCTGTTGTGGTAGATCGTGTCTACCATTCGTTTCTAGTGGTTATTGAGGGTCTTGAGACTAGTGTTGATCTCCTACTCCTCGATATGGTAGATTCTGATGTCATTTTGGGGATGGATTGGTTGTCACCTTATCATGACATATTGGACTGTCATGCCAAGACCGTGACCTTAGCATTGCTGGGTTTGCCTCGACTGGAGTGGAAAGGGACTCCTGGTCATTCTTCCAGCAGGTTATCTCTTATATAAAGGCTCGGCGTATGGTCGAGAAGGGGTGTTTGGCCTATTTGGCTTATGTTCGTGATTCTAGTGCTGAGGTTCCTTCTATGGATTCTGTGCCCGTTATCCGTGAGTTTCTAGAGGTGTTCCCTGCAAACCTGCCGGGTATACCACCCGATAGGGATATTGACTTTTGCATTGATTTAGCTTCTGGCACTCATCCCATTTCTATCCCGCCATATCTTATGGCCCCGCCAAAGTTGAAGGAATTGAAAGAACAGATGCAGTATTTGCTCGAGAAAGGCTTTATTAGGCCTAGTGTCTCGCCTTGGGGTGCGCTGGTGTTGTTTGTTAAGAAGAGGGATGGATCGATGAGGATGTGCATAGATTATCGGCAATTTTAACAAAGTTACCATCTAGAACAAGTATCCATTGCCGAGGATTGATGATTTGTTTGATCAACTTCAGGATGCCAAGGTATTTTCGAAGATTGATTTGAGGTCTGGTTACCATCAGTTGAGGATTAGGGCGTCCGATGTCCCTAAGACAACTTTTTGCACTCGGTATGGGCATTGTGAGTTCTTAGTGATGTCATTCGGGTTGACAAATGCCCCAACAACTTTCATGGACTTGATGAACCGAGTGTTCAGGCCTTATTTGGAACCTTCGTGATTGTTTTCATTGACGATATTCTGATCTATTCCCGCAGCCGAGAGGAGCATGAGCAGCATCTTCGAGTCGTTCTACAGACTCTGAGGGACAACCAGTTATATGTTATGTTTTTGAAATGTGAGTTTTGGTTGAGTTCAGTTGCATTCCTGGGTCATGTTGTATCAGCAGAGGGTATTCAGGTGGATCCTAAGAAGATTTCAGCAGTCAAGGATTGGCCTAGACGTGTCAGCCACAAAGATCCAGAGTTTCATGGGTTTGGCAGGCTATTATCGTTGGTTTGTGGAGGGGTTTTCATCTATTGCAGCCCCGATGAACAGGTTGACCCAGAAGGGTGCCCAGTTCAGGTGGTCAGACGAGTGTGAGGCGAGCTTTCAGAAGCTCAAGACCGCTTTGACTACGGCGCCGGTGTTGGTTTTGCCCACAGGTTCAGGGCCTTATACTGTGTATTATGATGCATCTCGTATTGGACCTTGTGTGGTGTTGATGCAGAATGGCAAGGTTATTGCATATGTTGCACGACAGTTGAAGATCCACGAGAAGATATACCCAGTTCATGATTTGGAGTTAGCAGCCATTGTTCACGCGCTGAAGCTTTGGAGGCATTATCTATATGGTGTTTCGTGTGAAGTGTTCACGGATCACAATAGTTCGCAATACTTGTTCAAGCAAAAGGAGATAAATTTTTGGTAGAGGAGGTGGTTGGAGCTGTTGAATGATATCACCATCTTGTATCATCCGGGGAAGGCCAATATGGTGGCCCATGCCTTGAGTAAGAAGTCAGCCAGTATGGGTAGCCTTGCGTATTTTCCAGTTGGGGAGAGGCCGCTTGCCTTGGATGTTTTGGCTTTAGCCAATAAATTCGCGAGGTTGGATATTTTTTAGCCCAGCTGTGTTCTAGCTTGCACAATCGCTCGTTCTTCATTATTTGATCGTATCCGAGATCGGCAGTATGATGATCCTCATCTTCTTGTCCTTAGGGACACAGTGCAGCACAATGGTGCCATGCAGGTTACAATTGGGGATGATAGAGTTTTGCGGATGCAGGGTCGTATTTGTGTGCCTAATGTGGATGGACTTCGTGAGTTGATTCTAAAGGAGGCCCATAGTTCTCGGTACTCCATTCATTCGGGCGCCGCTAAGATGTATCAGAACTTGCGTAAATATTATTAGCGGAGGAGGATGAAGAAGTATATTGTAGCGTATGTAGCTCATTGAATTGTCAGCAGGTAAAGTACGAGCATCAGAGACCTGTTGGTTTGTTTCAGAAGATTGAGATTCCTGAGAGGAAGTGGGAGCGTATCACTATGGATTTCGTTGTTGGAGTCCCACGGACTCAGAGGAAGTTCGATGCAGTATGGGTTATTGTGGATAGGCTAACCAAGTCAATGCATTTCATTCTTGTGGCAGTTTCCTATTCTTCGAAGCGATTAGCTGAGATCTATATTCGGGAGATTGTTCGTCTTCATGGGGTGCCCGTGTCTATCATTTCCGACAGAGGTACGCAATTTACTTTGCATTTATTGAGGGTAGTTCAGCATGAGTTGGGCATGCGGGTCGAGTTGAGCACAACATTTCATCCTCAGATGGACGAACAATCCGAGCGTACTATTCAAATTTTGGAAGATATGTTCTGCGCCTGTGTTATTGACTTTTACGATTCTTGGGATCAGTTCTTTCCATTAGCAGAGTTTGCCTAAAACAACAACTATCAGTCGAGCATTCAGATGGCTCCCTATGAGGCATTATATGGTAGGCGGTGTCGGCCGCCGGTTGGATGGTTTGAGCCGGGAGAGGCTCGGTTGTTGGGTACAGACTTAGTGCAAGATGCCTTGGATAAGGTTAATGTTATTCAGGATAGACTTCGTACGGCTCAGCCCAGGCAGAAGAGTTATGCCGACTGCAAGGTTCGTGATGTGGCATTCATGGTTGAAGAGCGAGTGTTGCTTCGGGTGTCGCCCATGAAGGGTGTGATGAGATTTGGGAAGAAAGGCAAGCTAAGCCCTAGGTTCATCGACCCTTTTGAGATTCTTGATAGAGTGGGAGAGGTGGCTTACAGACTTGCGTTGCCACCGAGTTTATCAGATGTGCATCCAGTGTTTCATGTGTCTATGCTTCGGAAGTATCACGGCGATCCATCCCATGTGTTAGACTTCAGCACTGTCAAATTGGACAAGGACTTGACTTATGAGGAGGAGCAGGTAACTATTCTAGACCGGCAGGTTTGTCAGTTGAGATTGAAGAGTTATCCTTAAGTTCGTGTTCAGTGGAGAGGTCATCTAGTCGAGGAAGCTACTTGGGAGTCAGAATACGATATGCGGAGCCGATATCCCCATCTTTTCCCCGACTAAGGTACTTTTCTATGTCCGTTCGAGGTCGAACGATTGTTTTAGAGTTGGAGAATGTGATGACCCAAAACGTAATCTCTTGTTTTAAAAGTCAAAACTGTGTTTCAAGGCCTTAAAAACCTCCTCTTGTCTAACCTTGTTTTGCGTGCACAACCCGGGCGTATATCCGGAAAGCCCTTATGTGTAAAATTGAGAAAAATGCTAATTTTGCCTTTAAAATTGAATTTAAGTTAACTTTGGTCAAGATTTTGGGTAAACGGACCTGGACCCGGCCACGGACCCATGATTAGATGGTCCTAGAGGGTCTGTAGGAAAATATGGGACTTGGGCGTATGCCCGAAATTGAATTCAGAGGTCCCTAGCCCGAGAAATGAATTTTTAAAATAAATTATTTAATTGAAATTGCAAGAGTTTTCGGAAATTTAACGGTGTTTGAATTAGATAGTATGGGGCCCCTATCTTGGTTCCGGAGCCCGGTACAGGTTTAATATCGTATTTGAGTTTGCCTGTAAAATTTGGTAAGAAATGGAGGTCATATGACGTGATTCGGACCCTTGGTTTTAAAATTTGAAACTTTAAAGGTTCTTGAGATTTTTCTTTGTTTTTTATGCTAAACTCATAGTTCTAGGTGTTATTTTGGCGATTTGATCGCACGAGTAGGTCCGTGTGTGTTTTTAGGGTTGCGTGTATATTTGGTTTGGAGCCCCAAGGGCTCGGGTGAGTTTCGGATAGGCTTCGGGGTGTTTTAGACTTAGAGATTTCTAATGTTTTGATGTTGCAGGTGCACAAATGTATCCTTCTTCGCGTTCGCGGGAGGTGATGTATCCTTCTTCGCGTTTGCGAAGGACCTCCCGCGAACGCAAAGAGTAGTTTGGTCTGAAGGAGAAATCCTTCTATGTGAACGCGTGGCACTGGTCGCGAACGCGAAGCGTTCGGGGCATTACCCTTCGCGAATGCGACTAGGCTATCACGAACACGAAGAATGGGAACTGGGGGAGAGGGGAAATGATACATTACGCATACGCGGCAAGTGGCTCGCGAACGCGAAGGTCAGGGGGGACATACCTTCGCGAACGCGTAGTGTGTCTCGCGAACGCAAAAGTTAATAGGATTGCGGCTTTGCGAACGCGGCAGGTTTCTCGCGAACGCGAAGAAGGCCTATCCAGCATTTTAAAAACATAATCTAAAAGACGGGATTTAGGCCATAACTTCGTACTTTCAAAAACTAGTGAGCATTGGTGCAATTTTAAGAGACAAGTTATTCCCCAAGGTTTTTCTATATGATTCTAAACCTCTTTTCTTCATTTACCCATTTCTTTTCATCAATATTTGTCCAAAATACTAGGGTTTTCATTGTAGAAATTGGGGGATTTGGGTAGAATTAGGGATTTTTGTAAAAATTGGAATTTAGACCTTGTTTGGGGGTCGGACTTCAAAACTAATTGCATATTCGAGCTCGTGGGTGAATGGGTGACTTGGGCGTATGCCCGGAATTGAATTCTGAGGTCCCTAGCCCGAGAAATGAATTTTTGAAAGAAATTGTTTAATTGAAATTGTAAGAGTTTATGGGAATTTAACGGTGTTTGAATTTGATAGTATCAGGCCCGTATCTTGGTTCCGGATCCCGGTACAAGTTTAATATCGTATTTGAGTTGTGCTTGTAAAATTTGGTAAAAAACGGAGGTCATATGACGTGATACAGACCCTTTTTTAAAATTTGAAACTTTAAAGGTTCTTGAGATTTCTTTGTTTTTTATGCTAAACTCATAGTTCTAGGTGTTATATTGACGATTTGATCGCACAAGTAGGTCCGTATGTGTTTTTAGGGTTGCGTGCATGTTTGGTTTGGAGCCCTGAGGGCTCGAGTGAGTTTCGGATAGGCTTCGGAGTGTTTTAGACTTAGAGATTACTAATGTTTTGATGTTGCAGGTGCACAAATGTGTCCTTCTTCGCGTTCGCGGGAGGTGATGTATCCTTCTTCACATTCGCGAAGGACCTCCCGTGAACGCGAAGAGTAGTTTGGTCTGAAGGAGAAATCCTTCTACGCGAACGTGTGGCACGGGTCGCGAACGCGAAGCGTTCGGGGCATTACCCTACGCGAATGCGACTACGCTATCGCGAACACGAGGAATGGGAACTGGGGGAGGGGGGAAATGATACATTACGCGAACGTGGAAAGCGGCTCGCGAACGGGAAGGTAAGGGGGGGCATACCTTCACGAACGCGTATTGTCTCTCGCGAACGTAAATGTTAATAGGATCGCTACTTCGCGAACGCGGCAGGTTTGTCGCGAACGCGAAGAAGGCTTGTCCAGTGTTTTAAAAATAGAATCTAAAAGACGGGATTTAGGCCATAACTTCGTATTTTCAAAAACTAGAGAGCATTGGTGCAATTTTCAGAGACAACCCCAAGGTTTTGGTATATGATTCTAAACCTCTTTTCTTCATTTACCCATTTCTTTTCATCATTATTTTTCCAAAATTCTAGGGTTTTCATGGTAGAAATTAGGGGATTTGGGTAGAATTAGGGCTATTTTTTGTACAAATTGGAATTTAGACCTTGTTTGGGGGTCGAATTTCAAAATTAATTGCATATTCGAGCTCGTGGGTGAATGGGTGATCAGGTTTTTGTCCGAACCTCGAGTTTTGACCAAGCGGGCCCGGGGTCGATTTTTGACTTTTTGGGAAAATGATAGAAAACCTATGATCAAGCCTTGGGGTTGGATTCTTTAGCATTTATTGATGTTGTTAGGTTAATTATGTCTTGATACAAGTGAATTGGAGGCGAAATCTTAAGGGAAAGCGGTATTTGAGGCTTGAGTTTGGCCGTGGAATCCGAGGTAAGTGTTTGGCCTAACCTTAGCTTGAGGGAATAGGTATTGTGTCCTATTTGCTACGCGTTAGTGTTGTGTTCGACGTATAGGTGTGTTGAAGAGCATCTATGCGTTGGTGTCAAGCATGCCCGTGAGTCGTATATTGTGATTGATGTGATCTTTCATTAATCACTACTTAGACTTAATTTGGTAATTATCCATGTTGATGGTATTTTCTTGGTATTGCCTACTACTGAGTATTGGTTCAAGTTGAGATTTATTTCGTGAAGCTAATTAATTAAGCGAGATTGGTTATAGCTTTTTCCCTTATCGGGATGATATTGTTTCCATTGTTGACTCCCTTGCCGGGACTGTATGGTTTCTATTATTGTTTATACCGTCGATTCCCTTGTCGGGATGCTGTTATTTCATTTGTTTGGGTGAGGAAGAGTGTAAAGCACGAATGGTGATGTCGTGCGTGATATCATGAGTGAGTGTTAATGCACGGAGGGTGATGTTGTGCCATATCAATGAAATTAAAAGAACGAAGGGTGATGCATTGCCATGATTATGAGAGAGTAAAAGCACGAAGGGTTATGCTGTGCCGTTTCTGTTGATGCTTATAGTGAGGAAGAGAGTAAAAGCACGAAGGGTGTTGTCGTGCACTTGTTCTGTGTTATTATTTGCGTTGTTTCAAGTTTGATATTTACTTTGTCTCTTTACTTCATTATTGTCATAACTTGATAACCCCCCTAGCATGTTTCCTTTTTTCCGTATTATTCCGTTTAATTCTTGTTATTATTACTTATCGTATATGATTAAATTGCACAGGTTTATATGGTTTTCCTAGCCTCCTCACTACTTCACCGAGGTTAGGCTCGACACTTACCAGTACATGGGGTCGGTTGTACTGATGCTACACTCTGCACTCTTTTGTGCAGATCCCGGTACTGGACCTAACGGACCATAGTTCTAGGTTGCTGCCTTAAGTCCAGAGGAGACTCGAGGTAGTCCTGCAGGCGTCTGTAGGCCTTGGCATCCCCTTTCTATTATATTTCCTTCTGTTTTATCTATTTATGAGACAAATTTATAGTTTCTTATTCAGACCATTATTTGTAGTATTCGTAGACAGTCCGTGACATTGTGACACCGGTTCTGGGTGGAGTAGTATTATTGATTTTATATTTGAATTCAGTTAGATTGTTAAATTTTGTTCTTTCGCGTTTTATTTTGTTTTTATGTTATAATATCCTGTAAATTGCGAAGAAGTAAAGTAAAAAGGTGATCCAACCAGTAACGTTGGCTTGCCTAGCGAGTTCAACGTTAGGCGCCATCGTGATCCCGACGGTGGGAAAATCGGATCGTGACAAGAAGGGGAGCCGCAAGTACGAGGTCGCTTGTGCGAGTTGGGAGCCGCAGATGCGACGCTGTGGAGTTTGGACTTTCTCGCAGAAGCGGAAGATGGGTCGCAGGTGCGCACTGCAGGTGCGATGGGGTTGACCGCAGATGCGAAAATGGTGCATTAAGTGGTTCCGCACCTGCAATGGTAATTTACGCAGGTGAGGTGCCGCAGAAGTGGGAACATGATCGTAGGTGCGGTCCTGCTGGGCAGAAAGTATAAATTCATGCCTTCGCGAAATTTGGCCATTTTTTCACCATTTATGTTCGGACTTGGAGCTTTTTGAGAGGAATTGAAGAGGGATTCGAGGAGTATCACTTTGAGGTAATATTTTTGAACTCAATACTCGATTTTATGGTGAATTCTAATTGATTAAGAATGAAATTAGTGGTATTCAATGGTCAAAATTGTGGGATTAGGGCTTGAAATTGGAGACATTGATTTAAGGCTTTGAGGGGCCGTTTGATGTCGGATTTTGATGAAATTGATATGGGTAGACTCGTGAGTGAATAAGGATTCTAGTTATTTGATTTTTGTCAGATTGCGAGACGTGGGCTTGGAGGCCGGGTTTGTCCAATTTTGGGATTTTAGATGTAATTTCGCATGGGCTTTGTTCCTTTAGCGTATATTAATGATATGAATTTGGTTCTGAATAGATTCAGAATGAGGCCGAGTCGAGCAGCAAGGGCATCGCAGAGTAGATTTTCATCCAGTTTGAAGTAAGTAATGATTGTAAATCTTGTCTTGAGGGTATGAAACCCCGGATTTCACATGGTATCACTATTTTGGAGTGGCGCACATACTAGATGACGAGTGTGTGGCGTGCACCGTTGGGGATTGTGACTTGGTCTATCCCGTAGAAACCATTAAGTTGCGTATTTGACCATAAATCATATGATATTTTATGTTTAAGAGATTATTACTTTGTTTTGGGCTGAATGTCGTATTTGGCCTCGTGCCATGTTGTTTGGACCCTTAGGGGCTTTTTACTGCTATTTCCTTACTATGTTGATTTAAGATTTACACTCCGCCATGCTATGTTTAATTGATTTCGAAACTAAGTATTATTTACACTATTTGATGCATAAAATGATATTTTGGGCTGAGCACTCTGTTTTTCTGATAGCTTGAGTGGCTCGAGAGGTTTATGACTAAGTGAGGCCGAGGGCCCGTGTTGTGCGGATATTATGGGATCGGGTTGCACGCCGCAGCGTTGTATGTATATATATATATATATATATATATGTGTGTGTGTGTGTGTGTGTGTGTGTGTGTGTGTGTATATATATATAAATAGATCGGGTTTCACGTCGTAGCAAGATATGTTGGATCGGGCTGCACGCCGTAGCGATATGGGGTCGGGCTCCATGCCACATCGATATAGCGCTTGGGCTGAAGGAGCCCATCCGGAGTCTGTACACCCCCAGTGAGCACATGTACCTAGTGAGTGTGAGTGTCGAGTGTCGAGTGACACGTGATTGGGAGGCATGAGTGACTGTGAGATTGCCCGAGGGGCCGATTACGAGTGATTGTGAGGTATGCTGGGGGACTGATTTTGAGTGATGTTATGCCTGAGGGGCGAGTTATGATGCATGTTTTGCCCGAGAGGCCAGTTATGATTTTATCACCTTTTACACTAAATTTCTTGAATTTCTTATGAAACTGATGGAAAAATATATTCTCAAATGATTTTTTACTAAAATCGACTTTGAGCGTGATGATTTAACGTTTATACTGTTGGGAAAGAAAGACTATATTTACTGTGAATTGATGACGTATTTTTACATGTTTCCTTAGTCCCAAAGATTTGCGGAGATTTGCGAGGTAGTTGTACGCGTACGCAACCTTGCCCTTCTCTCTCTTACTATTATAATATTTAATTTCCAAACTTGTATTGTCTTTAGATGCTTATGAATAGTGACTACGGGATTTTTGCATTTAATATTCGGTACATCTTTGTCTGTTTTTAAAAATGCTTAAACAAATTTTTTATGAGGTATTAGTTTAGAAATGATATAAGTGAAAGGTTTCCTAATTGTTGAATTGGCTAGCCTAGTACCGCGATAGGCGCCATCACGACTAGGGATAGTTTTGGGGTCGTGACATCTTCTTCCATTTCTTGATCTACTCCACCTACAAAAGAGGATAAATAAAGTCATTACTCTTCAAGAGAACTACATGTTTCAAAATAAAAAATGGATTTGATATAATTCAACATAATCTAAAAAATGTCAAAAACTAGTAAACTACAACAGTCGAACCAAACACCTACCAAACAACAACAACAACAACAATCACACTAATCCCAATGACAACCAGTATAGGTACCCAAATGATGAGTCAACTTTCAAGAAGTCCAAAAAGATAAAAATAGAAGACTTATGACTGATTTTTGCTTATAAGAACTTTGAAGTAGCTCAAAGTGATTGTTTTTGAAGCCGTAATCACAAAAATTTAACAAGAATCGGAAGAATAGTGAACATAGCTAGAGTACTGATGACTTGCTTTTCTTACTATGTATTCTACTGTTATTCATTTGTATCTCTAAAATTTTCCATCAGTTTTCTCACTAATACTTGCTAGTTTAATTATTCGACAAATTAGCACAAAGGAGTCTGAGTTAGATTCCAAGAGCACTTTATTGTTTGTGAGACCACAACGAAGTTATTGGGACCAAAAAGATGTACAGTAAAAGTTGATTTCTGGAACTTGAGAACATAAATTTCATTATGTTGGTAATTCTTTTCCAGTAATATCCAATTAGTCTGTGATTTTATGAACGTAAGTTGATCAAAATTAAAACCCAAAAACATGTAAGCTTATAAGCATTTCAGAAAATAGCCAACTGAGATTTGTAATTTCATGTCTTCCAACAAGAGCAGAAAGTTCTGTTCTCTACAAGAGCACAAGGTTATGTTCTCTTCACTTGCCAACAAGAGCAAAACTATAAGAGCGGAACTATTCCATATAATTCCATGTCTTCCAACAAGAGTAGAACTATAAGCTTATTAGTTATATTCTCTACACATGCCAAGTAGTTTTGTTCTCTACCTTAATGGATACTGAATAATTTCCTACTGAGATTTGCACATTCTTATTAGTTATGTTCTCTACCGTAATGTCATTGCTTCATAGATACCTCTTCATTTCGTGTCAATGCTTGGATAAGACAACTGATGTGTAACATAGTGAAATGCTTATTGATGCAAAGATTTTTTTTTTTTGGCGCATCCTTTCTAGGGAGAGAAGTTGCAGAAGAAGAAGCACAAGGAACAAGGAGAAGAAGAAGAAATAGAAGAAAATGTATAACATTTGGTAAGTACTGACCTCGATTGTTACTACCAGCAGATGGTCGATTGTTTAGTTGAGCAACAACTTATTGTGCAGAGGAAGCTTCTACGAACCTTAGCATGTCAGGATCAAGTCGCAATTCTAGGTTCAGACGCTGAAGTTGTGCGACAACATTCATTGTAATATGTTGTTCCATAGCTTCCTTTTGTTCAATCAACTTTTCCAGCATTCTTTGTTGCATCCTCTCTTTCATTTCCTCCATTTTCTATTGCATCCCCTCATCAGCAGCATAAGAAGAAGATCCAAGATTCCCTATTTTCCCTTTTTAAGACAGTCTTGGTAACCCCTCTTCCATATAATCTCACGCGACATGGATGTTCAGGTCCCATGACTTATGCGAAAACGTCAACTGACTGACTGCCATCTTCACTTTCTTGAGTTGATTGTAGTCTCTCTATTTCAGCCTACAAACCAAATACGAGATAAAAGTATTTAAGTAAATAAAATTGAATCATTAATTAAGAACAAATAAATAATCAAGACAAACTTTAAATTAGAAATTTCTTACAATTTTACTAATCGTCTTGTCATATGAGCTTTTGTATACTCGGTCAAGTTTTCTTTTTCTTGTAGCTACAAAGATGTCCTTACTTGATAGAGTATCCGAAGTATCAGACATTTCCTTCTTTTTTACCTAGTTACATGAAAACTAGTATAAGAATCTTTCCATGTAAAGTTAGCAAGTTCATAATTAAAAAAAAGAAAGAGAAAACATAAAACCTTGCAAATTAGAGCAAAAGATGTTCTGCTAGCAGTGTGCAGACACTTCAACTTATTTTGATTATCAGTATTGGTTTCAGACATTTTCTGTAAATAAATGAATCAACCAAATAGCAATTTATTTCGATTCTCATAGTATTTTTAAAATATGCATGCACACTATAGCTTTATCTATGCACCCAAGGAACATAAGAGGCATGGAAATATTATGATGCATATTCTACTGGTCTATTGTTGATGTAATTACCTTGTGAGGAGAGGAGTTTCAATATTTAAGAAGATCCTTAAAGTGAGATTCCGGAACATCTACTGGCCTATTCTCCATGCGAAGCTCATAATTCTCATAGTCTTTA
This sequence comes from Nicotiana undulata, assembly GCA_005239495.1. Classification (NCBI taxonomy): domain Eukaryota; kingdom Viridiplantae; phylum Streptophyta; class Magnoliopsida; order Solanales; family Solanaceae; genus Nicotiana; species Nicotiana undulata. The sequence goes on from ML292201.1 coordinate 66,214, forward strand.
AAATGGTTTTTCTTCAATTGATTCCTATACTTTCTCCAAGCAGTACTAATTGATTGAAAACCCCATGGTTTCACCTCGTTAGGAATGTCATATTTTTCCTACATACTTAGTGCAATTGGGTTACTATAAGAAATAAGAAATATCATCCACATTTATTGAACAATGGGAACTTCATAACTTGACATATTTCCATATATTCTCTTTTGTGTCTAGTTTTCTCCAATTAAATACATTAAGAGGACAAAAAGTCCCACTCCTTGCCAATGTGCCGAGGAAGCTACCCAACTCCTTTACAAAATCGTCAGTAGGACCAATAGGTTGATTATACTCATTTATAATGATTCTTTTACGCTCCTTTTTTTCACGAACATTTGGCATTTGAGTACGACCTCTTTTTCATTTTGGCGAGGAGGGGCCTGCAATAGTACAAAGAAAATATAAGCATCAATCATTATTGTTAGTTATTTTTATGATTAAAATTTATATACATTTACCTTGTTCCTTAATTGTTCAATTGCTTCATGATGTGTAGAATCATCAGATCGTTCATGTATTCCATGTGATGCAGGAGTGATGGAATCCATATTGGCTTGTTGCATTTGTTCATGTACTCCTTGTGCTGCTGAAGAGGTGGAATTCCATGGCACTTGCTGCACTTGTTCTTGCAATTGAGATCCTAATTCTGATGGTCGTTCTTCATTTAAATTTTACCTTATATTCACGACTCTTTTTGTTTTCAACAACGAAACCTTTTGGTTTCGTAAAGATGGAGTAATCCAGCTTCTGATAGTCGTTCTTCATTTGACCTTGTAGCTTGAAAGGTTCTTTTTATTGTCAACGACGAAACCATTTGATTTCGCAAAGATGCAAGTGATCCAGTTGGAATGCAGTTGTATATTTTCTTATTTTTGCTTGAGCACCCTTCTTGATTTATGACTATTCAAATATTGTTCAGATTCTGAAAAGCAAATACAATATAGGTTAGCAAAACCAACATCAAGAAAATATACTGATCATCATGGGAAATATTCATTCTCTTCAGCTAGTAGGAGGTCAGATGTGGATTATTATCATCAAAAGTTATCACTTCAAATCAACAAACAGAATTACATGGGTGGTGACGTATTTGAGCATTCTGCTTATTCTACTGCTAGCAGAAAAAGTGCCAAGAATAGGAGGATGAGCAGCTATCATTCACAAGTTAATAATGAGAATTATAACAGAAGTCCAGGGTATTATGCTAGGCAAATTATGAAGCAAGTCAAAGAAAGTGTAAGCAGAAAGTGGAAGTCAAGCATGCCGATGTGCATTAATGTATCAATTTTTACTTCTAACTTATACATTTATACATGATTAAACCATGTTTACTGCAAATGCAAAAAACGAAAGTAAGAATGCACTAAATAAGGATCAGAAGTCAGATTCCAAATAAGGATCAAAAGTCAGATTCCTATTTCTTTTGATGCTCTCTTGCACTTTAGATAGATATTCTCTTGAATTTTCTGCGCCAAGATCGTTTAAATGAACATGCATTATTCATGTCAAGGATGATTTATGTTGTTCAAATGGAACTATAACTACTTGCAGATTTGACTTGGACCGAGAAAAAAAAAAGAGGGAGAAGTTGCATAATGTATGTATTAGAATAACTTGGTTTCCACTTGGACATGTCATTTGTTTCTCTAGGTATTTGGCATTTGAAATTAACTTATTTGATTGATAATGATTCGTGCCAAATAGGCTCACTAGGTAGGATCAAGCCCTTCCGACCTCTTAACACGTCAATGTTAATTGTGGAAGAACAAAGTAACAACAATTTCAAGCATTTATTAATGTGTAACAAAATTACATGCACTTTTAATTTGTCAAAAGGATTGAAGAAGCTGTGGTAGAATAACCTCTAGACACATTCCATTATGCCCTCCTTCTTATTCCTCCAACCAAGTTGCTAATTTTGATACCAAGCTGTGGTAGAATAACTTCTGGACACATTCTATTTTGCTAGTATTACACAATATTTTATTTGAGTGACATTGTGTAAATGCAGCCAGACCCCTTACACATAAAGACAGGACTACTAACGTAAAGAAAATGATATAAATCATTACTTAATTTAAGTTCAAGTAGTATTTCCGAACCAATAATAATTGTAGTATCAGGCTGTCATTTCCTTTGAAGAGAACTAAGAGATTAAAAAAAAGTTAACCTTTGTTGATTTTCCTATAGCTTTATCCAATGAACCTTTGCTTTTGGAAGTTGTGCCCTTTCTTTTTAGCTTCTTACTTTTCTGAGAAAAAAATAGAACATAACAATGAGAATAGCTACATTGGATAAACATATAGCAAAAAGATATCAAAGTGAAAACAAAAAGCAACACTATTGAGTAAGAGGAAGCAGAAAATGCAGGATCATATATACATGTTCCTTATCAGCAAGAAACGAGTCAGTCGTACTATGAGGAGATTCCAGGAAGTTTACTAACTTCACAGAGAATTCATCCTACGAATTGAAAAATGCAACAATAATGATTAGCAAAACATATATTTGTTGTAGGGAATCACACAGCGAACAATGAATCCATTGATAATACAAAGGTAGAGCTCATAACATGCAGTCTCTTCCAGTAGGCAACCTTTCAAGGAAATTAAGTTGCATAGACGGAAGCTTGAAGCGTAACCACGGATGTCTCAATGTATAAAACCCAGTAATGAACAATGATGCCAAATGTATATTAACCAGAAATAGAAAGTGCTACAGTAAGAAGTTAGCTAACCAGAAATAGAAAGTGCTACAAAAATATCACAAATTTGATATTCTCTCTCAAAACGTAGCACAGCTGAACCAGAAGAGGATGTTGGAGAAGGGTCAATCCTCAACAACTGATCAAAAGGATCCCAAATCTCTCTCAATTAATTCAGTATCTGCAATAATGTTACCAGATCCCAAATCCTGCAAAATTAAAACATGTCAAAATAATTTTCTAAAGGATATAAATAAAAATAGTCATAAAATATTTATAAACTTATCACTTACTCAGAAAAGAATATACTTAAAAGAATTTCAGAATTTTGTTATTTAACCATCTTCTTCCGATGTTTCCACAATTGTATCATGTGAATTTTATGCATGAGATGGAATATCAATGATATCAACGGGTACATCTTCTCTTGACCATCTAATGTCAACATCAAGTAATCAAGATGAGGAACCAATGCCATTATTAGGTTTTTGCCAAAATGTGCCTCCAACATTGGGACAATTCTCTTCCTCCAGATCATACAAATCAACATGTACATTACTTCTTGTATAATAAACATCTTTCTCCATTGGATCCTCCACATAAAAAACTTGATAAACTTGTGATGCCAACACAAAAGGGTCATTTGTACTGCATAATCTATTGAAGTACACCCAAGTTAACCCATAATAATCTATTTCATTACGAAAGCAATCACGTCTAAACAGTACAACACTAAAACCACCCCAATAATCAATCTCAATAATATCCTGAATCGCTCCATAATAGATAACCTCGCCATGGATGGGATTTTGGTCCCTAACACTAGCAAAACTGTCTGTTGTTGCTGATAAAGTCACTCCACTATTTTGAGTTTTGCATCAGGAATCTCGTTCTTTGGTATGAAATCGGTATCCATTAATAAAATATCTCGTATATCTTTTGGCTACCATATTAGGTCCTTTGGCTAGACATCTTAAATAATCGGGCAATACAATATTTTTAACTTTCTCTTTAAACCAATTGTTGAATTTCCGACTATGATCCCTCGCTTTTACCATGCATTTGATCTACTATGATTAACAATTAAATTCCTCTGTTCCCTGCAATCAAGAACATTTCAAGTTTAATCATATAATAAAGAAAACATTATATAAAATAAAAATAAATATTTTAATATAATTTATCTTACTCGATAAACTTTTTCATTTGTTCATCTTCAGTATTGAACGGAGCATATCGATGTGCTTCAAAGCGTAACTGCGAATCCATGAGAAAAGTATTTTGTTTCTTACTTCCAATTGGATGGCCTATAGTAGGGAATATAGGTGACAAATTTTCAGATCACTCATCATCCACAGTTTGGTACCTACTAAATTTTGTCTTCACGCCATCATGTAGATATCTCGAACAAAAAGTCAAGAACTAATCGGCCAAAACCCCCTCAACTATTGACACTTCTGGACTAGATCGATTACGTACAAATGCCTTGTACTTACATAGGCTCCTTTCAATGGGATACATCCAACGAAGATGAGCTTGACCTCCAAGCTTAATTTCATTCACCAAATGAATAGGCAAATGTGGCATTATGTCAAAAAATGTTGGATGGAAAATCTTTTCAAGCTCACATGTTATTTCAACAATTTCAGACTGCATTGTTTCAAGATATCTTCGCCTTATGACCTTACTACATATAGCTCTAAAGAAATTTCTCAACCTAATAAAGGCCAATGAAACATTCTTGGGCAGCACTTTTCTAACAACAACCTGGAGCAAGTAATGCATTAGAAAATGAGCGTCATGACTCTTGTACCCTGATATTTTAATCTCCTTCACTTGCACGCGTTATGAAATATTCGAAGCACACCTGTTTGGTAATTTATCATTTTTCATGACAGTACAAAATAAACTTTTCTCTTTTTGTTTCATTTAGAAACACGATTTAGCCAAACTAATAGTTCCATCATTATTTATCCTTGGTTGTAGCTCCTTTTGTATCCCCATTTCTTGTAAGTCATAGCGAGATTTTTTATGATCCTTTGATTTTCCATCTATTTCCGATGAAGTCCCAAGCAAACTATCACATATGTTTTTCTTGATGTGCATCACATCAAGATTGTGCCTCAATTTGTTAAGCACCCAATATGGCAATTCGAAAAAAATGGATCACTTTTTCCACGGACCTTTATCACTTCGAGGACTATTTTTGCTGCTCTTTCCAAAGATATTGTTGAATTCAAGTAACTCTCCAAACACTACTTTACTCGATAATGGAGCAGGTGCGGTTCTATGCTCCTCCTTAGCATCAAAAGACTTCTTCTCTCGTTGGAATGGATGATCACGAGAAAATATTCTTCGATGGCCAGAGTAACACATCTTATGACTATGTTTGAGATATTGAGAACATGTGTCATAATTGTAATTGGGCATGCCAATCTCCCCTTAGTTCTCCATCCTGAAAGCATTGCTAATGTTGGAAAGTCATTAACTGTCCATAGTAAGGTAGCACGCATTCAGAATGTTTTGTTGGTTTCAACATCAAATGTGTCTATCCCAGTTTCCCATAGTTACTTCACTTCTTCCATTAATGGTCGTAGGTACACATCTATATCATTTCCTGGATATGATGGACCTGGAATGATCATCGACAACATTATATACTCTGGTTTCATGAAAATTAACGATGATAAATTATAGTTCATTAACATAACATGCCACGTACTATGAGAAATGCTCATGGTCCGAAACGGGTTGAAACCATCACTTGAAAGACCCAATCTATTATTACGAGAATCTCTAGAGAAGTTTGGGCTCAAGAATCAAAAGCCTTCCAAGATTCCCCATCAGCAGGATGTCTAATATTCCTATCATGGGGTCGTTCATTAGCATGCCATCTTATTGCTGCAGCCCTTTCAGGTCACATGAATATCCTTTGAAGCCTAGGCTTTAAAGGAAATTACCTTAAAACCTTTGCAGGGGTTTTAGAGCTTGCTTTAGTCAAAAGACCAGCACTCTTCCATCTTGAAGACCCACAAATAGAGTAATTCTCGACATTCTCTTTTTCTTTCCAAAATAACATGCAATCATTAGGGCATGCATGTATTTTTTTCATAATGAAGACCCAAATCTTTTATCATATTTTTAGCTTGTTGAAAGATTCTGGTACCTAAGCAAAGGGAAATGCCTCTTTTAGCAACCCTAACAAATCTGAGAAAGCCACATTACTCAATCCATGCAAGAATTTAAGCAAGTACAACCGAATAGTGAAACTCAGTTTACTGAAAATTTCACACCCCGGATATAACTCTTGTTTTCCTTCCTCCAGTAATTTGAAAAACGTCTTTGCATCTTCAGATAGTCTTTCCCCAACTCCTTCTTCATCCCCTGCCCGACCCTCTATATTTGTAAATGTATCATTAAGTAGTCCATCAATATCTTCACGCATGGTAGAACATTCATCATCATTGCTTGGATGAGGTGTATTTCTCGAGGGAAATCCTTCCCCGTGGAAAACACATTTGGTATAACCTTCAATAAATCAATGAAAAACCAAATGATCCTCCACCACATTTCTATAATGCCAATAGCGATTCATGCACTTTCTGCAAGGGCATAATATTTCATTTCTTTCGGAGGCTCGTTCAAATGCCTTATCCAGAAAATTATTCACTCCACGGATATACTCATTTGTCCATCTCACGAGATTCATCCAACTTTTATCACCATTATCCATAGATATCCTATACGATAAAAGTAAATCAATAAAACTAATAAAATAATCCAAAAGCATATTAATTTGACCTTGACCACTGCTTTTAAGGGTGGAACTCAGAAAGTCACAAGCAGTAAAGCAATTTAGGCATGAAAGGCAGAATTACTTTTCTGTAATGTAACATAACAAGAATAAGTCATTCTCCAAATGGATGGTTTATTTCTTGAATATTACTCATTCTATTTTAATTTATGTGAACATATATGACTGTGCACGAAGTTTAGCAAAAAAGAGAAGACTTTTAAACTTTTGTTGTGATATGAGACACATATATTGGCTATAAATCACTGCATAAAGGTAAATTATTTCATATTAATTCAAATATGTAGATAAAAGCTTCAACTTTGTGGTCTAGACTGATAACTCTTGCTAGCACTGATGATGTCTAGATCAATCTCATATGTTCACGACGAATATATTTTTCTGTGATAACTCGGTATGTAACATAAGAAATGGACTACTTATGACTTATTGGCCATTTTATATAACGTGATTTTATCTAAAACTAAGCTAATGTTTCGTTCCAATGCAGGTGGGATTTTATTCACCTGCTCAAACTGGGATAATAGAGGAGCTAGGTCTCTCAGTGGCAGAGGTTAGTCCAAACATTATCGAAAATATTATTTTGAAATTCACCTCATGATTTTTGTCATCAAGAAGTATTCAGTTCACACGGAGTAAAGAATTTGAAATGCAATAAGATTTGATGTACTCTCTCCGTAGAAGCCCGCGGGAATATTTAATCTATTTTTATCTAATTGTTACCATTCCGGTACTCTGTATTTGGTTCAATATGGACAATTGGAGCAATGATTGGTAAATTTTGTTTATTTCCTTTTCCCTTTAAAAGCCTCTTGCTTCAAACATATTTTTAAATCCAAAATATGACAGAATTTCAGGAATTATTCCATGTATAATACAATTGTGTGGCCTGTTTTTTATACCAGAGTCTCCTGGTAACATTATACAACCCAGTGTTGTGAAGAGCATGAAGCGAAGAAAAGCGACAACCCCCATTTCACGAGAAGAGAGAAGCGAAGCGCTAGTTTTTTTTAAGTGAAGCGGAATTTAGTAACTACGAATAAAGGATATAAAAATTAGGCAAAAATTTGGGCAGAAAGTGAAACAAGTAGGCAAACTTTTTCTAATTTAATTTATGTACTGTGAACTATTTGGGGAAAATTCTGTTGATTACTGATGATAGGCTATAATTATGTATTTTATTCGCTTATTACACTCGAGTTTACTGCACTTTAATTGAGTTTGAGCTTTAATCGCTAGTGTTTTGCATTAATTGTGTGTTTTATGCCTTGTAGGTGTGATTCCGATCTATATAGATGTTATGGAATGAATTTAAGTTATTTGAAGCTTTGAAGTCTGAGTAAAAGCTCAAGGAATTAATCCGGGATCGTGTTCGGGGGTCAAATTTGATAGTTGAGAGCAAACGAAGACTCGATGAGGTATATTGCGCACTGTCTAGTAAAATGGACATAAAGTTTTTATCCGAATTCCATTTGGGCTATATAATATATTGTTGGAAATCTAAAAGGGCTACAACTTTCATGTTTTACGTTATTTCATCTACCGAACGTAACAGGGAGGAAAACGCAGTCGAAACCGCAACTATGGAACTGAACGCGGTAGAATCAGAGAGCATGTTTGGCCGCGCCCGCGCCGCGTTCAGGCTTAAAAAAAAGTCCTTTTTCGCGTGGGAGAAGGTATAATTGTTTGGGTCCGACGCTACTTGGTATATATACATGGGAGAACGTTATTTTTGGAGATCTAAGATATTTTGAAGGAGAATTCACGTGGATGAACACACATCACACTTGGAGGAGGCTTCTACCTAGTTTTTCTTCTCTTCTCTTCTCTTCCTTTAATTTCATAGTTTATTAGTTCTAGAGTTTTGGGTGCTACATGAACGTTGTAGTTTGAATCTTGAATTGTTCTTATTATTTTATCATATTGGTTTATTTATTCAATCTTGCGCTGAATTATTTGATTGCTTGATCACCAATTGAATACTACCTACGAATCTAGGATTGAACTCGGGAGAGGGAATTCTAGATTGCATATAAGATTGGGTAGAGCAAGATCTTAACTCTTAAGGGGAGCAGATTTGCAGTTAGGATAGGAATATACCTAATCGCCTTGCTTGGTTACTATACAGGAATTATTAATGCGTTCTTGTTAATCCTAATTTCATATAAATATAGGCGTTAGGTTAGCTTGAATAAGCGAGTTGTACTTCGAGAGAAGGCTACGAGCAATATTAACCCTATCAACCAATAAACCAGATAAATTAATTAGACGATTTAAGTGGAAAACTCAACGGGATTGTTAGCTAACCCATAGCTCTAGAATATCGGCTCTTATTGAATTCGTGTCTAATTTCGCCAACTTGTTTATTTAATTTCACAGTTTACTATGCTAGATTAATTTTAGTTAAATATTCATAATTTAGGAATCACTTGAATAGATTAATTGTTTGGTTTAATTTAGTTGATAGTTAATCACAAGTCCATGTGGGTACGATATCTGGACTTACAATTCTATATTACTTGTCGACCACGTATACTTGCGTGTGCGTTTGGGAGAAACAAGTTTTTGGCGCCGTTGCCGGGGTCTTAGAAATTAACTATTCTACTAGATTAGATTTTTAATTTTTATCTATTTAAGTATTTAATTTTAGTTTAGTGTAGTTAGTATTATAATTTTTTTTATATGTCATCTTTGAACGAAAAGTGGTGGGATAGTAAGTATTCTTGTTTTTGTAATCCTTGTCCATATTTTAAAGGACCCCACTTATGGCAATATTGTAAAAATATTCCGAATACCGAGTTGTGTGCACCGTCTCAATCATGTACTATTTGTGAGGGTAATTGGAATAATTATCCTAAGTGTTGTTATCCTACTCCAATCCCTTCTTATGTTGATTCTAATAATTCTTGTGAGTTTGACAGGGGTAACGAATTGGATGATGTTGATGTTCTCATTCTTGATATGCACATGAAATTATTAGAAGAATATGGAGGTTTCCGTGAGAAAATTACGAATGAGATAAAACACTTTATAAAAGGAAGAGCTGAATTGGGACAAGAGATCGATCAATTTGGCAAATCTATTCGCGACTTGGATGCTCAATTAAGTGCAAGGGTTGATGCGTGTAACGCCCAACAATTTAGTGATGGGTTGTGTCAAGTTGAAAAAGATCTTCTAGGCCAAATTGAGGAGCTAAAACGAGAATACCAATTATTAGACCATGTTCTTGTTGATGATGTTGAAGATGAGGAAGTTTATATTATTGAGGATGTAAAAAATAAGACAGTTTTGGAGTTTGGGCGTGTTGGTCCTCATTCTAATCATTTTTCTACATTATGCTGGGAAGGAGACATGGAGATCGAGCCTTTGGAGAGATGCATAGATGAAGAACAAGACCCTTATATTCTGAAATTTGTCATGCCAAGGAGACAAAACGACATTCCTCACTTAAGGTCTAAGAAGTGCAAGATGCGATACCTATTGCTTGGTTTCTTTATTTTTATACCACCACCACAGGAACATGACACAAAAATTGATGTAAAGTTGGGGGAGCAATTCATATCCTCAAAACCCATGAACCATCTCATGCCCTCTTTGTGCGCACATTCGCATCTTCAAGTGGTACACCCATTCTGATACTTCCTCTATGAATCCGAAGTTATTTTCTCCCATTCCTCCAATGCTACAACGCATGCCGATGATAACATAGAACACTCCAAGCCCTTTCATAATCCACTGCAAAAGCTCGATACATTACCATGCCACGAACTTGAAATCCTTAGGGACCACACTTTAATTTTCGAACCCACTAGAATCGTTGTTGAGAGCCACCCACTCTGACTTGTTGCCGAATATAATCAAACTCCAAGGCCCTTCTAGCACATGAACACCCTCTCAAAGAAGCAACCGACTGAATTCCTTTCCTTGCACATAACCCCCACAAGAAGCATAAACTCTGAGTCTTCCCAAAACCTGAACATGAATAGATAAGGCCAAATATAGCACACCGTCCTCAATTCCTTTGCTTGAACTACCATTGATGTTTTCTTTTCGTAGTTAGATACCCTAGCAATACGCCGATAACCAGAAACCACACAAGCAGACAACCAAACAATGCAATCGCTGATGGTGGGGCTCCCCTCACTTAGCTTGAAGTTGCAATTACATAACCCTGGAACCCACCAAGATTCCTTATACCCCATTGACATCAACTGAAAGTCCAACAATTCATTCCAAACTCGAAGTCATGTTGCATCCAAAAAAAATCCTTGGACCTAGTCATTGTCCACCATGAATTCCCAAATTGCTGTAAACTTTCCTCAAGGTGTGTGGGTTTCCTACCACAGAACCCATGTGCTACTCCTACACTCTCCCACTTTGGTTAAACTCTCTCTTTTAAGCAACTTCTCGGCTTCCATTTTTCATACTTGACCTTCTAGTAATTCAACCACCGCAAGACACCTCCCACATGTCCTTCCTCATCCTTCGCTACCCAATTGTTAAGATATGGATCATGAACATACATCACATGGGATGACAAGATTGATAAGAAACTACATAAAAGGTACGAGCTACAACGCTGCCATGAAAGACTATACAACAAAAATTATCCAACAAGGCATACCAAACTATACATAAGTTGACACCTGTCTATGAGCCTCTAAAGGAGCATAAGTAATGCAACATAGCCGGAACATGGCACCGACATACCCATAACATCTATAACAAAAATGCATACAAAGACCACGACAAGTCCGGAGAAGGGATCTCGCCTATAACCGCTGAACTGGAAAGCCTATTGTGGTGGGGGAGCTGTGTCTACCTGTCTATCAGGACCTGCAGCACGACATGCAGCATCCACAAATAAAAGGACGTCAGTACGAATAAAGTACTGAGTATGTAAGGCAAGAAAGCATAAATAAGAACAGTAATGTAAAGAGAGATGTAGGAGATACAACTTGTAGCATCTGAGTGCTT